>VYZP01026903.1:0-31977 GCA_013400635.1 Hypocryptadius cinnamomeus
AGTATTTTTCTGAGAAACTTGGTGTTGTGTTGCAGCTCATCTGAGTTTGACCACAGCACCCAGCTGGCACATCCTCAGACAGTGAGTCAATTTAAGGAAGGCACCTATTAAATGGCTCTCAGAGGAGGAACAACTTGGATATCCTTTCAGTTAAACTGATATAAATGCTCTGACAGTGCTGTAATACTGTCACAGCTGTGAGAAGGTAGGAAAAAAAAGAAGTACNTCCCCCCCAGTTCTGTTTAGCTTCAACTCCAACTGAGCTTTGGCTGCACAGATTTTCTCCCTGCAGCTTCTTCATTTCCTTCACCTGAACTGGACTGTGTGTTTCGTGTACAAGCTGCAAGCTACTAAATTCCCCTCAATCCCCTTTCATTTGTTATGTACATTTATATCTCAAATATTTTTTCACATTCCTCAAAGCTTTCATTTTTTTTCTGCGCTTATTAATGGTTATGAGATCTTCAGTCTTATCTCACTAGATTTTCAAACCTTACAAGTATCTCTAGATACTCTAGACCTTTTGTGTCATTCTCATCTCAGTTCTCTCAGGTCTTTTAGTAACAAATATATATGATTCACATCTATAAAATCTAGCTATGGAAGAGTTCAGCTGTCCAAATTGGTCACCATTAAGTCAATCAGAAACAGACATATCCAAAGGGTGATGTGTCTCCTCTTAAGACAGACAGGTCTTTGGTCGTCAATTAACTTCTAGACATGTAAAATCAGGCAAGATGGATACTACTCACATGGCCTGTATTTTACCAGATCCAGCCTTTCACCCTTTTTGCACTCTATATTTGCAATTCTATTTATAAAATTGGATTTAAAACCCTCTACAGGGAAAGATAGATGAAAAAATATTTACTCCATTTACTTGGAGTATTTTTATGCTGCACTTCTTTTGTATAAATAGCTCAGATTTCATTGCCTTGTTTTGCTTCAATATCGGATTACAAATTCATGTCTAATTTGCTGTCCTCTCTCTTCCCTAAGGTCTCTTTTAGCTTTACTGCTCTTTCCATCCCACTTAGTATATGTTTTCCAGTTTATTTTCTCCTGCATGCTTTAATTCTCATTTCTGCCATCTGAAACTCTTTTTACTGTATTGGAACCCTCAGGCCTTTTTTTACTTTTCTCTGTTATATCTCTTACAATACAGTTCATGTCCTTGAAAATAAATTAAAAGAACTACATATCTCAATCCTCTGTCCAAACTAGATTGTTTCCTAATCAAGAAGCTATATAGGTCTGGCAAACTACTCAAATGTTATTGGAAACTGAAGTTTTGATGGAAATTGTGATCAAAACCTCTTTCACTGAAATTCATCGCATATATCACAGGCAAGCTGAGCAGGGCAAAGCATTTCTGACCACTTCTAATTCTAATTTATTTTTCAGCAGCAGACTGGTTTATTTGCTGTAATATGCTAAAATTTTCAGTGACAGCTGGAATGTGGGTTTAGACAGCCTTTGCACTGTAAAGTTCATTTCTGCAGCAGGGAATAGAGGAGTTGTTTTCCCTCACCCTGAAGAAGAAAATCTTAAGCCAGAACAATGAAGAAGATCAGACTTAAGAAAATCTAGAGGGGGAAAAGCAGAGGTAATCATAGCAAATTCTCTTAATAAAGAATATACATAAGGTGATAAGCTTTGCCTGCCATTTTGGAGTCCTTTGACAAATCTGAAGAAAAAAAGGTCAGAATTATTTCATATTGCATTCACAATTTCATGGTTTTTAATGAGGGAACATTATGAAGAACAACAGGAACACTACAAATAATAATTTTATCGTGATATAACCACACTCCATGCATAACACACAGAGATGAGAACTGGAAACTGCGGTATTGGTATTGGTATTGGCAGTGTTGCTGGCTAGCTGTGGGCCTCAGACAAACAGAGAGTGAGAGGTATTTAACACACTGCTTGCAGTATTTCACAAAAGGGTGAGAACTGTCTTTATTCAGGAGGACATTTTGTTGTTTATTTAGGTTTGAAGCTCAAAACACTGCTAAAGGCAGGTGTTGTAAGCAAGTACTATGCAATTCTGTTTTTTCAGTTTTGTCATTAGACTTCACAAACTGGTTTCCATGGGATCCTCTTTCTTAAGAGTAAAGGTTTAACCACTGATAAATATTGATTCCAGTGTACCCTCTTTTCTTTCCTCTTGCATCAGAATCAAGGCAAATCTTCCATTTCAGGTGTCTCCTTTCACCTATGTAATGATATAATGAAGTAGGGAGTACCAATGTGAAGAAAGATGATCAAGAAGAAAAAATTCTGTAAGAAAATGGTTACAGAATTACAAAATTAAGGAATGCATATTACTTGCTAAGAAATGGAATTTAAACTTTCTATTTGTAGTAAGTAAGATGATGACTTCATTCGAGAACAAAGGTCGGGAGAAATTAGCCATTTCACAGAGTCCAGTTTTCCAAATTCCAGGCAGCCATGCCACAGATGTCTGGTTTGAAAGAAATCTGAAAACATGTATACCATGCAGCAAAGGATAAAAAATCTTCCCAACTCTCCTTCAGAAAGCCAAGCCTGAACTATGCCCTAGGTAAAAGAGAGAATCTTGCTAATACCACAGGTCCCTGTGGTTTAGTTGCTAAATAAAACTCAGAAAGAGTCCTAAGATAGACGCAGACTGCAGGACTGCTGCTAATTTAAATTCAGGAAAGAATTTTCTCTTAAGCTTATACCTGGCAACTGCCAGCTTTACACTGACTATGTGATCAGAGCACAGCAACCAGATCCCTAAGGATGTAAAGCCATTACAGGTACAATTTCACCCCATCTATGTCCACTTGCTCACCTCCAAGGCTGCAGGGGATAGTGAATGCAGACCATAAGAAAGCCAAATACAGATCAAAATAGGAAACTGATGGCTTCTTTCTAACCAGTGCTGAATAGAAACTCAGCAACATGGACATGATTATATGATTTTCTGGCAATAGCATTTCTTTGGGAATAGTAACACACCACGTATGTGCAAACTGTCACTGCAAACTTGTGCCCTGGGTCAAAATGACTTTCCAGGATCCTATGACAAATCTCACTTAACGAAATCTCCTGTTTAGTTATGTGATCCCTTTCCAAAGTATATCACATTACTTAAAAAACAGTTTCAATTACTCAGCCCCTTCCCTCTTTGTCAGACAGTTCCAGAAACATGCTTCTTGCATGGATAAGGAGCCTTCTTCCAATTTCCCCTCTAAATTTATTCATGGCAAATTTACAATCATTTGATCTTTTGCCAAACCATCCTTTAACTTAAATAATAATGTTCATTCCTTAATATTTACCCCTGTAGTATGTCATTCATTCATTTAATTCATTCAGTTTAAAATAATCCTTATAAATGGGGAAATGTTGTAGCTATAAAATGAAAATGCACTATGATGACCTTTACTAAAATCTGGCACTAACCTGATTTTATTAAGTATCAGAAACATTATAATAGATATTAAAATGTAGTGATATTCCCACATTATGCAAATCTATCTGGACTCATTTATATTCTTTTTGTCTTTTCTTTCTACACAGTCCAGTTTCACAAATGAAGAAATTTTAATAGTAAGCCTAGATTTTTAGAGAATCATTTACATATATGTGTCTGCAAATAAAAGATGAGAAGATACACGTCCAGAAAATTCAGTATCTTGTGTAACTGACCACATATTTCTGCAATCTCTCTTTCAGGTAATAATTATCACAGTTGTCTGTACAAATTAGTTACTTAAAAGGTACATGCATTTTGCACCCAGTCAGAAGAGAAATTGAAATCTGGACTGAGCAATTAATAAGCCCACCCTAACCTGTCAATGCTATTATGTTCAGTAGACTAAATACTCAGCAGCAAACTACTAATCTTTTCCTTTATGTTTTCCTGTGGCTACTAAACCTACACTGAAATATTCTGCATTACCTGTACAGCAGGTGTTTGACCTGTGTTTTTTCATGTACATGTATTACCAAGTTTGCCTATAATAGTATATATGAATAATACCAGTAAAACAGTCTGATAAAAAGATCTGTTCCTCTGACTCAGAAGATTGGAAAACCTGGATTTTCTAAGAAAATCCTAAAAAAGGTTTAGGATTTTCTTACAAATACTGTGTCCTTAAGGCAAATGTTTGGTCTGGAGTCAAAACAGAGATATGCATTACCAAGAAAGTCTGACCACATCACAGCCTTTGTGTATAATATTTTTTCTTGTACTGAGAGCAGAACCATATGTACATCAAGACAACATAGTTCATTCATCAACATAGACAATCTCTAGGGTGTCTTTGCAGAGTCACAGTGTGGTCAAGGTTAGAAAGAGCCGCTGTCGCTCGTCCAACCCCCTGCTCAAGCAGGGCCACCAAATGCAGGCTGTCCAGGGCAAAATCCAGACAGCTTTTTAACATCCCAAAGGATGGAGAATCCACAACGTCCTTAGTCACTCTCACATTAAAAAATGTTTCCTGTCTTTCAGTTTGTGCCCATTTTTTCTTGTCCTGACATTAGCTTGGCGCAAAAGCATCCACTTTACAGCCTTGTGATCTGTACCAGGTCTGAGGAAGATACATTTGTGACACTTTTGACTGCTGGTGAAAGACATATCTCCTCCATACGCAAGTTTTTGACTTTCTGCATCAGCATGTTTCCCCAAGCTACATGTGTGAGGCTGAATATGACACTGCACTACCCTATAGTGCTGCTGACAACATGTTCTTGGGCTCTACTCAGTTATTTTCATTGCGTCAAGCAGGCAATTTCTCCGTATGCAGAACTAGTAGTAGACCATAAAGCATACACAAAAATTGGGCCTTGCCACCTTTTAGTGTCAGAAACAGTCATGGAGGGGGAAAAAAAGTGTGTTTTCAAAAGGAAGAGTTTAATATAAAGAACAAAACATTAGCCCTTTAACCCATGTGATCCTCTAGCAAAGAAAATATCAATACCCTCCTCCAAGTGGTGAAATGGTTAGTGAATAACATCCTAATGGTCAGGATATTGCTCTGGCATCAGCTCAGTTTTCAGCTTATACATTCCATAGTTCCTCGTCAATAATAGAGGAGTGCCTAACATGCATTTACCACAAGGATTGCTCACATAGTACTGTACTTCCAACAAAACTTTTACTAGACAGTTTTTCTATTTGCAAACTACTTTTGCAAATAGAAAAACTACTTTTCTATTGCAACATTATATTTTCAGTTATTAAACATCAAACTGCAGATTCACAAACATAAATACATGGTTTTAATAATCAGGTTTTGTTCGTAAATAAAACTACTCATAAAGAGACTTTTTATTTATAAAAAAATTCATTTAGATAGAAATGAATATGAATTAATAAATTATGTGATTAATTAATGATAAATTAAATAAAATAAAATAATAAAATTAATTATGTGAATTAATAAAAATTAATTAATTTCTACAAAAGTCTTGTGAATAGGCTGTTAAGTCCCTAACTCCCATAAGAGTAAGCATTCTGAACTTAGGATATGCTGCATAGTGGCTTAGTTACTCATGGCTTTTTTTGTTACTGCTCACAGTCCTAAGATTTGTGCCATATATTACAGCTGTTGTGCATAGGCATTCATTCATCCACATTTGCTGGCATGCAAAGCACTGTACAGTGTGTTAAAATGTATCTATATTGACTTCCCCTCATTGCTCAAGACATGGGGCATTCAAGATTTTCAAGATTTCTTGTGAAACACTGTTGTCCTTGAAGCTTTACCATCCTACAGGGATTTTACCCTCATTTGTCTGCATTTACAGCGTTATCACTTCTGCACATGAAAGTATTGTCCTTAGCTTTCCTCAGAAATAAGTATTTAACTGGTGAGATATGCAATGTGCCTCTTTATCCTGTGGAATCCTTAAGTGCTTAATACATTTCTCTGAGTTCTGTGTAACATAATGGATCAGCTTTATTTGAACATAAAATGGTATTGTGGCTTTCTGTGTTTTACCTGAAGCACAGTAATTCTCAGCCTTTTTCAATAATCATTATGTCTTTTCTGAAAGTTCTTCTTTTCTCGCTTCTCAGGCTCAGGTTCTTACTTACTCAATGAGAGATGGGAGGCACTTGTCAACCCACGACAGCAGCCTTGGAGGAACCCTGGCCCCATTCTGAGAGCTATTCTCTGTGAGTATCTCAGGAAACATTACCAATAATCGTTTGTGTAATTGCTCCAGGAGATCATATTGTTTATTATTTTTCAAAGAAAATGTCAGCTATAATCATCCAGAATATTATCAAGCTGTCATGTTTGCAACATGTTGTGAAAATAAATATTTTTATATTACCATCACTTGGTATTTGAATCGAGCAATAATTTTAACATTTTTTTTGAAATCTCCAAGGTATTTATCCTGTTTTGTTATGATTCAGATCAATTATGTTGCACATAAATTAAACTTTTAAGTATGCTGTTGCAGAGGCTAATATTCCTTTTGTTTCATCTGGCAAACAAAATCTTTTTTGTTGTAGCTTGGTAATTCCATTCTTCATATGATATTCTCACATGGGAAGAATGCTTTTAAAACTCATCAAGTCCTGAAAATTCACAGTGGAAATACTCTTATTGCTTTTGAGGCCAAAAGAGAAAATACATCATAAAACAAGCTGTCTACACTCTAGATGCACATATTCACTCTAAACTGCACATATTCAAATCACAGTAAAAAAAACCCAAACCAAATATCCTGATTTTAGATCCTTTCCTTCATCAAATCTTGTAGGAGCAAAACCTAATCAAATAAAAGAGCCTCCAGTCCATCCTCTATGTTAATTCTTGTTTTGCTTGCTTTTGTCTTGCTAGTCCCAAGATGCTTCTGTTCCAAGTAACTATTCTTTACACTCTCTATCACACTGTTCCAGGTGCCCAGAAACATACCTTTGACAGATAATGGCTCTGCCTTTATAGCCAATACTTCAGCTTTCACATCGTATAGGAAAACTGAAGATTTGCAGTTGGGTCTTTAATGGTAGATTTCAATGGCAGACCAACCAAATAGTCTCTCTAGCATGAGCTATCAGTGCACCTGCTGTTTTACCAGTTCATAATTTTGATTTCCTACTAGATATCCTCTTTGGCATATGCCACTGGCAGTATATACTAATTAATTCAGGTCTTACAATCTTTTGCATTGTGATGGAATGTTTGAGCAGGGATATGATGGATTCACATCAGATAGTTTTTCATAATTAATGTTATCTTGCTTGAGATTCCTGACAGCCTTTTAGTTTCTAACAGTGTGTCAACAAAACGTGAAATGTCTGGTGCATTGTTGTAGTGCCTTTAGTTGCCCAGATTTTCTCAAAACAAAGTTAGTGACAATCCAAACAAGAAAATTATGCCTCCCTCACTTCTTGTTCACAGTCTCAATTACAATGTCTGCAGTGAGTGCACTTTCAGCTGTTGTCTACTGCCTTTTTGGCCCTCAAAAATGCCTAGGAGCAGCTCCATCCCTGCTTCCAAATATGCCAGAACTGGCTTTAGGACTATATCACTGATTCCTTTGCATTTCTTCAGCTGAACCTGAAAGACAATGTCTAATACTGAAATCTGAGCAACTTATGCTGTGCCATTTGAATAATTCTTAAAGAAACTAAATCCTACATCAAAAACCCCATATAAAAGTAAGAGATATAACTTAAACTGGCTATAGTATAAAATCATCCATGTCTTTTTTCCTCATTAGAAGTTTCACCTGCTTATTACAATTGTTCTATATTTCTACATATTTTGATTCTAAGCTTCCTTATGGCATATGTAATGTTATATATAATGCTCCTTTGGTGTTCTCAGTGGTGATTTACCTACATATTGCTGAAGCTCAGCTACTGTTCTGGCCCTTTAATGGAGGGAAAAAACCAAAAAAAGCAGAAACGTTATTTTGAAGAGAAAGCCTGAAATACTTGCTTTTAGTTTTTTTAAAAAAATTAATTTCATTTTAATTATGAGAATAACTTAATGCACTGGCATGGGGCTAACTGGATGGAAAGCAGCTTGCCATAAAAGGGTCATCAGGCCCTTGTGGACGCCAGGTTGAACACTGACCAGCGATGCGCCCTGCAGTGAACCAGGCCAGCATCCTCCCAGGCTGCACTAGGAATGTTGTCAGCAGGCCAGGAGAGTGATCTTTCCCCTCTGCTCTGCCCCAGTGAGACACAGCCAAGTGTTGTGCCCACTGCTGGGCTCCCAGTGCAAGACAGGCATGCATGCACTGAAGGGCATTCGGCAAAGGCACACAAAGGTGATGAAGAGGTTGGAACCATCTTTCACACCAGACAAGGCTCAAAGAATGGGGACTGTCCAGCCTGGAGAAGAGAAGCATCAAAACAATCTTATCAATGATACGCCTGACAGGAGGGTGTAAAGAAGACAAAGCCACATTGTTCTTTGGCCAGAGGAAATGGCCAAAAAATATAGAAAATCTAAACACGAGTAAGAGACTTTTTGATATGAGGTTGGTCAAACATCAGAACAGGTTGCCCAGAGATGTTTTGGAATCTCCCCGCCTGCAGATATTCAAAAGATGTCTGATCATGACTCTGAGAAACTTTCTGTAGCTAATCCTGCTGTAAGCACGGGGGGGTGCCACACAGATGGTCGGAGGGCTGGAGCACCTCTCCTGTGAGGATCAGCTGAGAGAGATGGGGCATGTAGGGACAGAACAAGGGGGAATAATGTTTTTAAGCTGAAAGAGGGTAGATTTAGTCTATTAGGAAGAAATTCTTCACTGTGAGGGTGGTGAGGTACTGGAACATGATGCCCAGAGACGCTGAGATGCCCCATCCCTGGAAGTGTTCAAGGACAGGTTGGAGGGGACTTTGAGCAACCCGGTCCCTGGGAAGGTGCCCCTGCCCATGACAAGAGGTTGGAACTAGATGATCCGTAAAGTCCCATCTAATCCAGACCATTCTGTGATTCTATATCCAGAGGCCCATTCTATAAATTTCTAGTTTATAGCATGCTAAGTATAACACCCACTAACTTACTGACTCCTAATAAATACTGATTTGTTGCTTGAAACCTGAAGGCATGGTGGAGGATTTGAGGGTAGCAGGACAGAGAAACTAATTTGCCTTTTTTTTCTTGAAAATCCTGAAACAATTAGTTTAAAGAAAATTCTTGTTAAATTATGTTTTTTATAACAATGCATTTTTCTAATTGACAGAGAGTATGTGTGCCAAGTTTGAATAACTTAAAAGATTAATAAATCTGGATTAAAATCATCTGGTTTACCACCCTACATAAAGATGTGTATTGTGTATATAAGACTCCAACAAACACTGTGGATTTTTACCTTGTAGAACTAACTGCTGTTTTCTCATTGACATCTTCATGTGGGTTTTTCACTTCTTCCAAGTGACTACAGAATTGCCATTATGTACCAAATTTCCAAGTGCAAATTTATCAAGGACTTGGAAATAAGCACAAATAAGCTCCATTATAATATCATATGTCTTGTTTAACCCTCTCTAATTTGCTCCATTCAATCTAGTTTTACAAACACACTGCTTTATTAGCACATTATTCATCATGGAAATATCTGCCTATGTTATTCGTTGTAGTGAAATATGTCATGACATGGCTTTGCCTCAGGGATTTTCATTCTCATTACTTCTGTACTTACCCAGTTTTTACACCTTGAATGCCATCATGTTCTGAAGACTGTCAGTGACAATGGGACAAAACAGCACCAGAGGCTGGATGGGCTGTAGTGAGTCCTGTATCATGACTCCAATTAAATTACCTATTTTGAAATTTCACTTTTTCTTTCTGTAAGGTTTCAGCAATAAGCAATGTATACTTTTCATCTCTTCATCTTCTCATTCACTAAGAGGCACCATGGTGATATCTTCATATCTCTATATTATAATGTTTTTGCACTGCAAAGGACTATTAACTAAATTTCATAATAATCTTTTCCTAAGCACCATTAACATAATTAACAGCCTGTTAACTAAGACATTAGAGCTTCAGCATCACATAATAAATTGCAAGTCCACAGCTGGTAGGAAACTCTTTCAGGAGAAACACTGCTCAGGAACATAACAGTTAGAACTGTGAAAATCTGTTTGTTCAGTGGTGGAAAACTTCCAGTGTCCATTAGAGAAAAACAAATGTCTGACTTAAACTGCTCCTAAAATGTGCTTAAATAAATGTCATGCTAAGGAGCTGCACTTCCACCAGCCAGAGCTCCATGAAAACTGGTTAATTATTCTTTTAAAGACTGCTTCCTTAACGGACATAATTTTGCTACAATAGCTATATATTGGATCATTAACTGCCCTTCAGCAACAATTATTTGATATTATGGTGAACTAGTCAGAGAAACTTGAAATAAGATAACAAAGATCTTTTTGGTCATTAGGAAGTAGCTAAGGCAAAAGTTTCATGACCACACATTTTGAGATACCTTGAGTAAATAAATTGCTAATAGCTAGTATCCTTTAAGTTTCCTTAGTAATTTTAAAACAAGTGTATTAAGCCACTGTTATAATTCTTATGCCAGGTTTGCCATGCAAGTCCTAAGTTTATGAATTTTAATTTCTTTCCTCTTTTTAAAACACTACTACACTGTTGTAACAACATTAAAGGACCATAGCTCAGAACACTTTTTCACATACACCAGTGCCTTTTCTTATTTGTCTGGGGAATGAACTGCTGTTAAATTAACTCACACGGTGTGACACACTTCATTCAACCCTTGCCATGAGAATTGCCAACACAAAAGTTGCTGTGTCCTACTTAGGAAATCAGCACAGAAACAAGCTTCAGAATGGCACCAGTATGGGAACATTAATAAACTGCTGACCACTTAGACCACTTTAGAAAATCTAGGGGCTACATGGCTGCCAAAATGATTGTCACTATGTTGTCATAATGTACTAGAGCAAAACAGTCAATAGGGTTTCAAAAATCTGAGATGAGCTTCACTGTCCATCATGAGTTCTCCCACAGAATCAGATCCTAACACTACTACAAGACAAGAGTTGCAGAAATTATATGTATCAAAAAACACATAATTTGCCTGTAAGCATCCTTTACTTTTTCAGTCGTTAAAACAATCAATTCCTGTGTCAATCCAAAACGAGCTGTTTTACATGAAAACCTTCTGTTCCTCTCCTGAGCTGTCATGTTCCCCTGTTGTACGTCTTTCGCTTTTTTATCTTGGTAAAGCAGGATAAAAAAAAATCAAACAAGCAAAAAAAGAAATTACTGGATCCGCTAGGGCTTGTTTGGTTGGTTTTTTTCAGTCACTCAGTGTACGAGCAATCAAGGATAAATGCACAGAACAGCAACAAAATGAAGGTCAAAGTGTAGAAAATGCTGCTTTGCTCTTTTAGTTGCTGAATTTTCTAAGGCAGTCACACTTTTGGTAACTGAGCACCATCATTTCGCTAGAAGTGTGGGAAGGAACAAGAGTACCTTCTGTTTCTAACCTCAACTCAAGTCCCCTTGCCCATGTCCTGTACTATCACTGCTGTTGCCACGGGCTACTTAATGCTCCACTTTGCCTCCAGAAGATTTTCACCCTTTCTTTGCTCAGTAAGGAACAAAGCTTTAGCTTCAAACCTGCAAGTCCCTCCTCAAGACTCGCTTGTACGACTATTATGAGCTCTGCAAGTGTGACAGCATCCGGGACAGCTGAGCAGGCACTGATCACAGCCCCCAAACACCACTAAAACAGCAAACATAATACATCCACAGAATAAGAACTGCATCCCAGGAAGAACACACAGCAAAGACAATACTGTAATTTATCTCACATTTGTACTCCAGTATTAAAAGAAAATAACAAGAGAGTTACAGATAAAGAGAGAACACAGTATTGTCAGCCATCCCTTCTCAAAGAGAGTCAGAGGACAGTGTGGCTCCCAACTTGCTGCAGAGCAAGGAGCATTAAACATTACTGGGTCTGTGGATTTGCTAACATCTTCAACAAAATCATTTAGATCCTACTTGTACAACCTCAAATATGGTTGCAACCTCATATAAACCTGCGTCTTTATAATTCAAATTTCTTTGCTCTTAAGAAACAAGGAACGATTTTAATGCTTAAAGGAATAAAATTTTCTTCCTCCATTTCTATATTTCTATATTCTTAGTCTGAAAATCCCAGAGGCTTACTATACTTTCAAAAATCCTTCTTCAGGGTAGAAATGAAGTATGTGAAGGAATAAAGTGAGCAAGAAGAGATGATTTTTCTCCTCAAACAACCTGACACCAGACGCTGAAACCCCAAGGGGCTGGTCCTTCTCTCATTTACTCACATGAACACTGCTCAGTTCAACACAAGATATTACAATGAAGTGATCTAAGGCATGTCTCCAGAATCACAAGACTATGGAGCAGAAAATGCATATGAAGAAGGGAAATTTTACAAAAAAACCTTATTTTTGTGAATTTCTTCCTCCATCTATCTTCCTGATAGACAACTGTAAGTGTTGGAATTAATACATGCTCCATTCCATCTCTATGGATAAAAGCCAGATGTTTTTGAGTCTCTAATTTTAGCACAACATAATGAACACACAGTTCTCCAATATCAGCCTTGTAAATAATCACAAAAGCAGTCATTTTTCAAATTTCCATCACAAATATCACTGTGTCTCTTCAGTCCACCCATCTTCCCTGAAGACAAATAATTTGATATAACAGGGAAAAGAATTTAAACATAAACCAGAGTTCATGCACACAGGGGAAATCACTAAGGAAACCAAATTTATGATCACTGTTCAGTGAATAAATAGCTCTTTGATACACACTATAGAATGAAATAAATATATCTGCTAGTTTGTTAACACTTATTGCACAAGTAAATACAACACACATTAGAAAGGAAAATCTTTACAAAGAACAAAATATGATTTGCCATTAACATTCAGAAAATCTGTCTATTGAAGTCGCATTAACATGTTTTTACATATCTTTACATATATTGATCTGTCAAAGAGTTCTCTAAATCATTATTTCTTGATCATGATTCTACGTCTAGACCTTCCGTTTCACTGATGTTATCTGTGGCTGAGATTGGGATCAGCTCCAGAGCAGATGACTCTCACTGGAAACAACTCCCACCTGAAGGGAGTAATGCACAAAGACAGTGAGAGGCTCTAATGATCAAAACCAACACACCGAGCTGCAAGGCTGGAGAGGCAGCGAGTCATGTAGGGTCTGATATATAAAGAGTAGATGCTGACTCTGCCAAAGAACAGAATTTCTGGGCAGGCTAGTCCCTCGACATGACAGTGGCCATCACTCTGCTTCCACAGGACCAGGCTAACATGGAGCAGGATGATGAGCTGCCTCACCACCAGAGACGACACAGCTCCCCGACAGCAATATCCCTCTGCCACAGCCCCATGCTGTTCTTCTTTGCCCTCTCCTTCCTGCAGGAAAGAAGTGATGTCACCTCTGCTTCAGGGGGCAATCACAGACCCTCAATCTACTGATAAAACCCTCTCCTTGTCCTCCATGCAGAGCCTGGCAGTGGCACTGATTTGGGACCACAGCTTAAACATGCACTGGTCTGGCAGTGCCTCGGGCCACTCCAGGGTCTGAGAGTCATCCTAGAAGAAGGAGTTCACTGTGTCCCTAAGAATTCATGCAGATACATGAAAATTCAGCTTTATCATAACAAAAAAAAAACCAAAAACCCTACCAAATGTACCAAAAAAAAATTAACTTGCTATCTTTTATTCTTTTACATTTTGAATATCATAAGGCAAAAACTGCAGAGTTCAGTTTGCTTTATCACAGCACGGCTGGGGGACTCCAGCCAGGGTATTTGAACATTTGGGTGTGCACATGGTAGACAACAGGGCAGTGGCTTGGAGTTTGCCACAGGGAAATCTGTGCTGATATTACTGCAACAGAAAATTTGTAAGTGTGGAAGCAGTGCTGGGACGCTGCTAGAGGAAGCCGGGGGCTCTGACAGACCAGTAAGTGTGGCTGAGGGCATTATCACCCCATCTGTCCACCCCCCTTTTCTCTCCAAAGCCAGCCTTCCCGAAGCAGAGGCGTGAGAGACAGACGTACCTGCTGCTGGGCACGGATGCCGCTCCCGCTCCGCGGTGTCGCCCGGCCCCGGCACCCGCTCCGGAGCTGCGGCTGCCGGCGCCCGGGGCAGCCGAGAGCGGCAACACCTCGGAGCACGGCTGCTCCGTCTGACACAGCCCATCTGCCAAAACCCGAAGTGAGAAAGGCAGCGAGATTACACAGGACCTGCGGTGGTATTAAGGGGATGTGTAAAGTCATGCTTTCCAAGGAAAAAATATGCAATTAAGTCAGTTACTGTGCTTCGTATTTGTGCACAGTATCTGTGGCAGTACATTCAATTAAAATTGAAGAAAAGGAAATAAATCTCAGCTGGAGCTCTCCCTGGATAAGTGCCCAAACAAGAAGTAGAGTCATATTGTCTAAATGAATTATGTTTGTGAGCAATTAATAAAACAGATTTTTCTGTTGATTCTGCACTTTTAGCTGATAATTATGGAACATTTTGGGGGTGAGAAGCTGCCGCTATTATTGAAATAATGTTTCCACTCTAAACAAACAGGAGGCAAAAATAACACTGTATCTTATAAAATTTTTAAAGGGAGAAGTGTTTTTAAAAATTCATTGTTTTCCGTCTATTCGGAGGTTTCTTTTGGTTTTATAAATGTAGTTTAGAATACTTTAAAGTACACATACTTTGAAGTCCCTACCCATTGCCATAACAGATGAAATAAACCCTTGCATAAAACAGATTTCTGTTAGTGCACACTTTTAAACATGGTATGACATGGACCCTGGCATAGGCATTCTAGTTTTTCTACAAGATTTTTGCATAAACCTGGGCAAACCACACCACCTCTTTGTGTGTTATCTGTGAGGGTAGGGAGACATGGAAAGCCAATATAGCCCTTCCTTACCCTAGCAAAATGCTGAGAGGAGAAAATACAAAGAGCAGGTACGGCTTCACATGTGGTTACAGCTACAGAAATCAACTGAAGAAGGTCAGGGTACATGCCAAGTGCTGGTCTGCAAGTCTCCATCCAACAGCAACATTTCCCATCTATTACCACAGTTCCCAACACTGGTTTTGGCTTTGCTGATTCAAACATTGCCTAGGAAGGGCTCAGGGGTTGCAAGGGCAGAGGCCTCTGCAGTGGTAGCCCAGATGTGGCAGTCCTGATTTATGGGAGAAGGGGAGCAGAGCTCCTTCTGGCTGGACACACACCACGCAGCACCAACTGGCCTCAGGACTGGAGACCTGCCCCTGCCTGTTTTATTTACTATTATAGACATAGCCTGTGAAACTCTCTGGTAAAGAGACAAGGCTTCTGGTTACAGACAATATAAAATTAGATTAATGGTGAGAGTTAAGCACATACTGTTGTTTGTCAATTTGACCTGCAATTAGATCCACACCGACAGTTTCTTGGCTGAAGTTTTCTGCACACAAAAAATGTTTTGCAAATGCAGACACAGCCTTTGCCGGGTTGGATTGTGCCAATGACCTGAAACCCAGCAGCACAACCTCCCTCTCTCTTGCAGTGGATGCGCTGCTGCGAGGACCTCTCCCCTCAGGGTGCTGTGCACTGGTGTGAGTCAGGCAAGCCAGACCAGCAAGAGGTCCTGCAAAGCTACAATCCAAACACATTGGGCCAAGAACCACACAAACTGGAAACCAGTTCTCTAGCAAACACCCAAGGAACAGGCCATGGGAAGAACTTCTGGTGAAAGTGACAGTTGTGTAACAAAGCACTCCCCAAAGAGACGAAGAGGAAAACTGGTTAAAAAAATTCCTGATGGAAGATTGTGTCCTACTTAAATCAAAGCACTTTTGCAGGAAGGTTTCTATCTGTAGGTTTTACAAAAATAGTCTACTCATTCCTTTTCGATATAGCTGAAACATTTCATTTTGAGAAATTCAGAGCATTTTCTTTCACTGCTAGTGATAATGTGTTTTATTGCAGAGTATCTCAGAACTGACAGGCTGGGAGTTGCCTGAAGACAGCAACTGGCTGTCCATTCCTCTGCTTTTTAGGTACAATCAACTTAAATAGAGCATCCCTGGCAGAGCTTTGTCTTATCTAGCCCCACAAGATTTTCTTTTTTGTGAGTTTCATCCTGCTTACCGGTCAAGAAACTATTCCTAATATCTAATACAAATTTACCTTATCATTTTGAAACTATTCTAGAGAAAATGTCATCAAAGCATTTGGTCTTATTGAAACAAGACATTTATTAAAAAGGTCATTTTTCTATTCCCTCAACAACTTTTCAGGATGTTTTTCACAAGCTGGATCACAGTCAGATGTCAGTTTGACATTAAGGGATAATCAGAATTTACTGCAGAATAGTCACCCTCATTTCCAGCTCTGTGTTTCCTCTTCATGATTAAATGTGCAGGACTACCTCAGCGCACATCTGCAAATGTAAGGAGAGGCAATAGGGTGCTGCTTCACCTTTGTTTCAGCTGAAGAAAGCCTTGGGTAAGCTCTTAAGTATAACCCAAGCTGAGCACGGAAGCAAGGTCAGGAGGGACCACAAGAAAAGACTGTTACAGAAAATTATTGATGTATTCTTAATTCATGAAGATCTTATTACCATAGCAAGAGTAGGGGCAGTGAGAACAGCAGGGAACTCTCTGCAAATAGACCTGAATCTTGGCATGGGGAGATTTGCTATTTATGTGCTTGCAATATAGGACAAAGCTGCCTTTTCAAGTATCTGCTGGGAGTGCAACATTTCCCAAATTAATGAAACTCAAGAGTTAAGTTAAATGACATAATAAAATCCAGACATTGATTTTTATGTTAGGAGTCGTCTTTATGCAAAGCATAATGTATCATCTTAAATGTCACTCATTCAGTAATACTATTATAACTCTATTCCTTGGTGATGGCCAAGAAAAAGTTGTTCAGGGCATTCATCAACACTGTCTCTATGTCATTTTTTGGTCTACTATGAAATCTGACTGAAAGAAATCTCAGATATTGGTTGAGAGAAAAACTGGGAGAGAGTTGCTACCAGAGCTGGATCAGCTGTGTGTGCTCCATTCATGTGCTCTTCTGTGTGCTCAGATATCTGCCACCTCTAAAAATCAAGTAAAGGCAAACAGGGAGCTGTGAGGCCAGGATGCCAGGAAAAAAGGGGTTTGTAACTGGCATCTCTAAACAATGCTGACTGAGCACTAGGCCTACAACCAGCAGCTCCCAGAGGTGTTCAAAGAGTTTGGAAACTGTGTTTGCAATAATGTGGAGGGCACTGAGCTCATGTCCCTTTCCTAGCTCCACATCAACTCAACCCAGGCATGGATGAAGCAGACTCTGAGGGAAGAGTGCCATCTACTGAACCCCAGCATTTATCTAGGCTGCCCACCCAAATACAGCTCACTCAGCCTAGAAGCCCCACATGTTCCCATCTGCAGCCCTCTCAGCCCACCAGAAGCAGCCTCTCCCCACTCTGGTCTTCCTTAAATGCAATGTGAGCAGTACAAGCCTATAGAAATACCACCAATGTACAGAAATAGAAATCAAATTTCTCTTGTATTTCCTGTTTAACAAATTAATTGCTTATTTATATAGTAAGAAAAATGACAGCTAAGAATACCTGTAATGGTTGGATTGTCCTGGGGGTGATTAACTCAGGTGTAAATGTCCACAGCTCTCAGCAGCACAGCAAAGGAATCATTCTTCATAAAGAAGAAGAAATTGATCTATTCTCTTCTAAGACTAGAAAGTGCTACATCTACTGATCAACGTCCCTATTCATCAGAGCAGTAACCTGCTGCTACATTATCTGGGCCACGAGGGTGCAATGGTATTTTTCCATTCCATTATAATAAATTAGCTGTTCTGCTATTAATGTGCTTCATATTTAAGAGAGGTAGTCACCAGCTCCTAAAGAATCTGAGCCAGTCCTTTACATAAACTGTCCCAGGGCTTAATTAATTACTGCAGTGACCAAGTGTTTAAATGAAACTTCGTCTTCCAGATATGTCCCATCAACACAGAGTGGAATCAATAAGGCTCATTTCAAGCAATTTACCCACCATCTCTATATTCCAGGCAGCAATTGCATTCATCTGGATAGTATTAGTTTATCATATGTCTCTGATGTATTTTCCTGTCAAACCTTCCTGTTCTGTGCTCATACAGATGAATGAACAGTGTCAAAATAATTTCATTCTGTTTTATCTTTGCAAGAATTTCAGAGCTGTGGATGGGAGAGAGGGGTAATTATCTAGGTCTGTGAGGGCCATGGAACAAGGACAGCATCATTTCTGATCGTCACAGACATACTTTAGTTGATACTCAGCCTTCAGTCAGATCACCGAATAAGAGAAAATGATAATTTACTGTATCACCCCAACAGCCTTTATGGTCCTTTGCTCAGCCAAGGCAATTGTCTCCTCAGAGTCTTTGTGCCACTAGAATGATATAGAAAAAAAAAGCATCACTACCTCATATAACAGCGAGGAATTTGGGAAAAGCAGTTGTAACTTGCCTAGATATCAGTTTGTTATTGTTTATTTACTTCAGCTCATTCATTTATTCAGCAATTACAGAATATGCAGGAGATGAGGCAGCAGAAATTATCTTTATCAGCAGTTTTAATCTGAAGCAAAGGGGCATCAGGCAATGAAAGAGACAAACTGAAGTTTCTTAGCAGTCTGCTTGACTCACAGAGATCAGACTGAAGGAGATGTCTGTTCCCAAGTGACTATTTAAGAATTAACCTTTAAAGAGGGTATTTGCTAGATTGAAAAGAAATGAGAATTCATTACTTCTAAGGATGTGGCCCAGAATTGTTCCTACTCTCTTGGCGAGGCATCGCTCCCTTAAAGAGCCTTCCTTTCAGATGATTAGCTATCATTCAGTAGTACCGATACACTCAAACACACATTTCCTAACAAGAGCTGTCTCCTGCCTCCAACCCAGGCATCACAGTCTGTCCTGCAGACTTAATACCATTGCAGCTGAGCAAAAAGCTCATTTGAATTTCAACAGCCTGTGGCCACAATAAGGAACAAGCAATTTCAGGTTTCCAGGAATTTCTGGACGAGAAGCATAATACAGCTGCATAATTACAGTACACCAATATGTGAAATATGCAACTAACTGAGTATTTTAAATTATGCTTGCAACTTAAACTGATGCATGCACTTCATATACAACTTGATTATATGGGCTTGTATCAATAAGATGGAGTGGAACAGAAAAGAAGAGAGCTGCTCCTGGCTGTAATATTGTTTCACTGCCACAGAGACACTGCCAAGAGGGTCTCCTTCCATTGCATTAATGTATGCATCCAATTACAGGGAGGCTTTTTGTTTGCTTGTTCCAGCTGTAGAACGTAATGCTATACTTGTGCTCACACTGTTGTGTTCATGTCTACTGCACAGGATAAAGTGTTTTTGGAAAGAGATCCCAAATCCAGCTAGAAGAAAATACTGCCCTCATATCTTAAGTAAGCATCTACATTGGGCAGTTAGAGCAAGCTAATTTTTTTTCCTGTTAAATTTCAAATGACAAACTCTACAATCTTATTTTGGACTGTTTTTCATGCTTTCTATTTTCTCTACTAGGAAAAATGGATCTTTATTTCTTGAACTCCTTCACAAACATCAGTGTGCAAAGGTTTAATATTGATTTTGATCAGAATTCGTCCTTGCAAAGAGATCAGTGCAAAAATTTCCTTGTTCTTGTAGCAAAGACAAAAGCTTCATTCAGAGGGAGATCAGCTAAATCTTCTGCTCCTTTATTTTAGAAAACTAGCTCTTTTGCACTAGGAAACAAAAGTGAATAAATGCATTTCCAGGATGTTGACTTCCCTGTGATATTTCATGGAAGGGAGCAGCGCCCCGAGTTTGTTTGATTTCCCTTGGCCTGTAACAAGATGTATTCTAGACAAAATATTTCACCTCACAAAAGGTGTGCTTAATTGAGAGATTTAGTGTTAAGAACCCTTTCTGCTCCTGTGTTGGAGATGTGAGGTGCAGAAATTCCCACAAATCCAACAATTAAGGGCAAGAGAGGCAAAGAAATCTCATCATTTTCTTACCTTGAACTTGATCCAATGACAAAAAGCTAAAAGTGAATTAAAAGGAAACAAAGAGAAAGTCCATCCTGTGGAATGCTGAAGGTTCTTCTCTACTTAGTTCCCAGAAGAAAAGGAAGCTCAGCAACTCCTCATACTTTTCTTGATTTTCCTGCAGTTCATGTGTGGAACATTTTAAAAAAGAGCATACTTTTTGCATACTGGTTTTATTGGCCCAGAACCTTTCCTGAGAATGAGATTCACTCTGGAAAAACAAACACAAAACACCCACTGTTCAATAGCACCTAGACACAGTGGGGAGGACTGAGAATAGCATATGAGATTTAATTTTAAATGTGTCCAGTTTTCTTTTTTCATATCATATTTTCTTGGGTATTTTTATAGGATTTGTTTGACTTTTCTTGAGTTAATTCCCTAATTTTAATTTCTTTTATTCTCATTAAGCTACGTGAGAAGTGATATAGTCACATCATGATATCAAGCATTTGCAAATAAATATTTATGGACTTCAAAAAAGTGAAGTATGTAAATGAAGTTCAATAAATGGTGAAAAGATATAATATTCTCCACACTGTGTTATGTACATCTTCTTCAAAAAAATTTTTTTCAAGTGATGTTATGAGCTGGATAGAGCATAACGCTTCCACAGGAACCATCATGGTTTAATTACATGGCAGCATATGTACTCCAAATATTTCTAAAATGGGTAGAATTTGCAATGTAAATGCAAATCAAAATAGTTGCATGACCTGTGCAGTAGCCAGTTTTCAGAGCTGTATAGCAATCCCATCCAGAAAGTATCAAAATATTCTAAAGGGGGAAAAAACAAAAACCAAACAAACAAAAACCCCAAACCAACAAACAAACAAAACAAAAAAACAAACAAACAAATTTTAAAACTACAATCATTTTTACACATTATGCTGAAAGACCAGGACCCAGCACAAACAGGGCCAAATATCATCAGCCCGCACTCCTCATTTCCTCATTACTCTGAAGGGACTGGGCTGCCTGCAGTCTGCATTGCATCATGTCCCATAAGATCATTTGCTATTTTACAAATCAAGAGGAATTTCAACCATCAGGAATATGGATTTTAAAAATAGAGGACATTTTAGAAAGAAGCTTGTACTGATTTTAAAGCAATGTTGAGATGTAATGATTTTGGGAAATATTCTGAGTAGAGCATATTTTTTAAATTAGAAAAAACAGTAAAGGCTTCAAAAGGTGAGGATTTTGCTATAAATATATGCATACTTCTCATACCCTCCAAAAGACAGAACAACCAGCATTTTTTAAACCAAGGCATGTGCCTGACTTCATCCTTAAAGTGTGTCTGTTTTTAGAAGGGATCTGAACACTCAGTTTTACCAACTTCAGCAAAGAAGCTGAAAATAGGCAAAGTAACCTATTACTCTAGAAAATACAGGCCATTATACATCTTCCCTAAAAATTTAATTACATAAAAAAAGATCTTAGCTAATCAAACTCATACAGGAAGTGCATGCAGGGTGACTCATGCCTTCCTCTGCATTGTGCTGGCAGAAAATGGAGCTGGTGGGGGCAATGCCTTCCCTGTCTCTGTGCAATGCACTCATCTGGCAGCTGTGGTGGACTCCAGCCACTCCAAATTCTGGCAGAGGAGCAGGCAGGGTGTGCCAGGACCGGGCTTTATACAAGCCAGAGGAAGCACTGCAGCAAGAAGAGGTTATGATTTTCTACAGGGCACAGATCCTGTTACTAGCATCTCTAATCTTGGTACCCTTCTAGTTTGTTTTTCCTGGCAGAAGTCAAATGCTTCATATAGCCATGCTCATTTTGACACAGGTTCTAAAAGGCATACATTAGACTTGTATCTATAATAGACCAAAAAAGGACCTTCATAATCAGATTATGTTTGCTGTGATAATCATGGTCCTCAGTTATACAACTGTATATAAAATACCCAATGTTTCAAGAAGTAACATTTTTCAACATTAAATTAAACTTGCTAAAAATACACTATACTTCCTGCAACTTCTCTCTATATGTCAGAAGAGTAATGCTGTATTTATAGCAAAGATGATACTCCCATTAAATCTTTCAATCAGCTAGGGACTGAGATAATTGGCAAAATTCTCTTCACTGCTATTTAGTCAGCTGGCTTTAAACCACAGTTAAACTTTACAACAGTGTTTCTCACCCACTCTAGTTTTATTTGATGTTATTATATCTGTCAATCTTGAACAGGAAGATGCAGAGAGAATTGAGAAAATTTTTGTTTGCCTGATCATTCTGAACCTTGTCAAGGTGGCAAGTACAAGGAATGGGGTAGGGTATCTAAGAAAGAAATATTAGTTATGACTGACAGAAAAGTCTTCAGTTACTGTCACTGCACTATTTCCCATCTACCATTCCACCTGATAAAATACATCCCCGTGGCATAGGCACTCACAGTAAGGTCAGCTATCTGTGGAGATGCAGGTCTATGAAAGGACATTGCTTGGAGAAGAAGCAGTTTCAGTCCCAATCAGCTGTGCTTAGGACCAATGGCTGACAAAGGGGTGATGCAGAAATTTTAAACTTGTGGTATCAGGTTTACCAGGATTTTTTGTCTCTCATGCCATATTTGCAGTGCAATCCATAGCAGTGTCAACTTCTGTTTATTGGTAAATACCTTGCAGGACAAAGGGTTCGGATAGACTTTTACACCTGTAAATCATAAAAGGTACAAAAATTGGTGCACAATTTTCCAGTGTTCATTTTATAGGCTATTGGACCTCCTGAAATGCAGCTGCTTGATCAGACATTTTTAGTTTAAACATATCTGGAAATTATGTGGGAAAGCACTCCACATTTTCACATAGTAGTGATTGTAGGAAAAAAATATTAACTTTTTTACTCCAAAATGATATGCAGAGTGGGAACCATCTTACCTGGTTTTAGCCATCTCAAATCTAGGCATTTACTTTACTTAAGGTATAGATTCACCCTATAAACTGCAGAAAGACTGAGGAACCTCCAGACAGAGATTCTCCATCCTAAAATAATTGGCAAAGACAACTAGTGCAGTGAGCTGATTTTCCCTATTAGGAGCACAAGTGGGAGGTAGTAGGATTTATATGCTGTTTAAGTATTTTCATAAGGTACAAATCTTCACCACAAAAACTATTAAAAGAGGCCAGCTGGAAACATTCCCGCTTAATATTTTAATATGGATTTCCCCAAGAGGAAATGTTTCACCGTCACTTAAGTAATTTGAAAACTGCTTGTTTGAAAAGAAACATGAGGAGGGAAAAAAGTGATTTTGCCATGCATTCCAATAATACAATTGTTAAGTAATGGGATAAAAAGCTTGACTGCACGCACAGAGGGGATCACAGAGGCACAAAGGTAGGAGGGGGAGTTCAAATTACACCCCGCCCCTTCTCATGCCAGCCCCATCTCAGCAGGCCTGTGTTCACATCCATGAAGGAGCACAAGGGCTCAAGGCAGGTGGGGAAACCCCAAAAACCCATTCAGAGAAACAGCCCCCACCCAGGACTGCTGCAGGAGTGCCTCAGCATCATGGACTGGGGACATCCATCCCCATGAGGCCATGGGAGCTGCTCTGCAGCTCAGCCACCACAGAGGGGAACACTGCCTAGGCAGGGGGTGCCCTGTGAGATGCAGAGGAAGAGCATTCCAGGATTGCATAGGACTGATTATGGGATGTTTAGGGCAGAAACCAGAGGTGGAGAAAGAGAAGGATCAAGGTGATTTGGGAAGGAAGACACACAAAAAAATAGAAGAGTAAGGGGATTAAAGGGATGAGTTATGGATGAACATGGGCTGGTCAGCACACTCACCTGGCTGTGCCCTGCACCCCATTAGTGAAATGTGTCCTGTCCTCTTCCTAAACCTCTCTCTAACTCTTTTCCTGGGTGAGGGACTCTGGGGTGGGTGGGCATTGGTGTGTGTGTGTCTGGGAGTGAGGTGGGAGGAAGGGGAGAGTGGTAACCTGGGGCAGCCTCTGCATGTGCTGTGTGGCTGAGCCCAGCTCCAGGAGCGAGGCCCAGTGGGTGTGCTCTGTGTGTGTGCCAGTGCAGGGGTGTAAGAGCATCTGTCCCAGCAGCTGGAATAAAGCTACAGCTTTGGGGGTTCATATGTCCAAGTGCCAGAAACAGGGGAGACTGGGACCCAGGGACAGCTGTTGGGTGTAAGAGGCCAGCTGCTGGAGAGACCCACACTGTACATATGGAGACATCCATCTCCACCAGCAGACCTCCACCCTGCTCAGACAGAGAGGGAAGTAGGATGAGGGAACAGAATTAATTATTTTCAGTTTTATTCAAGGACGATATTCCAACTGACTCAAACAAACTGTGGATTTTTGCTTTAAAGAATATCTTCACACTGTTTTAAATGGGTTTTTTCTCCTGTTTTGAAGCACAGTATTCCCTAGGATACTAAAGATATGCTTCTATTTATTGCCTTTAGAAAAACTTACTGGTGCAGATTCTAAAAGTATTCTCATCAAGAGCAGAAAATGTCTGAATGCCTTTCTGAAACTACAAGTTTCAGAAGTAATTCAAACATCACACAGAGGAAATTTTATGGCCTCAGTAACACAGTCGGACAGGTTAAATGATCATGATGTTCCCTTCTGGCCTTAAAATTTATTAAGTACCTCCCATTTTTTCTGTTGATAGGCTCAGTAATACTTTTCAACTGCACATCTTTCTGCAGATATTATATGGTAGCTGCATATAATTACTTCTATCTTAGAACATGAAAACTCAGATTCAGAGGAGTTAAGTGACACAATCATCATGCAAGAGTGCACTAGAACTTACATTAGACCTTAGATTTATTGAGTGGCCATTCTATGTGCAGTCCATCAGCCTCCCAGTTTCTCCCTAGCCAGATAATTCCAGTGTTTCTTTTTTCTTCCCTTCAGAAAAATAAGAGCAATATCACCTTCTTATTTCTATTGATCTATAAACTGCTGTCAGCGGTGATTTCAGCTCATGGAATTTCTTCAGCTATTTCTAAGCAAACTACCATGGGCAACATTAGCTGTGTAGCAGCAGTAACAGGGAGTTAATTGCAAAATAATTACCTTAGCATTTAAAAGACACGTTTTGCATCCTCTGCTGCCATACCTGGTACAGAGGCATGAGACCTGTACCAGGTCCCTGCATCAAAGCTAGCAGAGGCTTTCAGATGGCAGTCAAGCTGTTAGTACACACATTACAGTGTACAGGTACCCCAAGTGCACCCGTGAAGATCCACTGCATGCATATTTCATGTGCACCTGACATATACAATGGGAAGTTTGTGGATTCTTCTGGAGATAGGATCATAACTTGCATATGCACCAATCTTATCTTTGATTGTTATTCTGGGTAAAACTATTTACATTTTAAATGATGCATACTCATTCAACATAACAAAATAATTATGACAATATTCTTTGTAATAAATTGTAGTGAGCAAAAACTTAGATTTTGAAGTTTGAGATATAAAGTAAATTGGATATTAATACTTAATTAGGCTAATAAAAAATTGAAGAACAATTTTTACAGCACATTTAATAAATATATTTCATGTGTAAACTGTCTGGAGCAGCTTAAAAACACATTGAATGGAATTGCCTTGAGGTGGCTTGAGTTTCTCCTCTCTAGCTGAATTCAAGGGCTGATTAAAATGACCTGTTTTCTACATCAGCTCTGCCCCTTTCTCCATTTTACTCCATACCTGCAGAAGTTTTAGGGAGAGATGATAGGATAATGTACACAAAATTTATAGCACCACACAGGTGAGAGTGAGAACCACGTGCAGCTCCTTCAGTGAGCTCTCCCAGCAGCAGCCTACTAGCAGTGCCTGAGTAAAGATGCAGAAATCAAAAGAACTGAAAAAATGCCCTAAAGAAGTTGCCTCCTTGACAGCAATACCATATGTGAAGGGCATCCATCCCCAGGAAATGTACTCATCACACACAGAGCCATGGACTGTGTGACATGCAACAGCTGTAAAAATGTCTTTCCATCCTGCACGTAGGAGATTGTGCATCACTGGTTTGTGCATAAACCTGGGGTGCTCTGCAGCCTGCCTCAGTCCTACCAGGCATCTTCCATCCTGCTAAGTGCCAGACAGCAAACCTAATTACCAGCCTTCCTAACCCCACCCAGTCCTTCACTCTTGTTAGATCCTTCTCTATTTCCTATCAGTTGTGCATGCTCAGAAGTGCCTTTTCAGCAAAAATAAGTGTTTGTTATCTAATTAGGAACTTGTATGTAGATGAACAGGCACTTGGCTTCTGTCTCAATCCTCCAGAGAAACAAAATGCTTAGAGGTGGTCAGAGATGTGACTAATTTTACACACCTTGCAATGACCACTGCCAGCCTAATAATCTATACATAACATAATTTACTAGATCCCTTCTCAGGTGTCTCTTTTCCAAGGTCAAAAGTGCTAGGTTCCTTTCCTCTTCTTACATAGAATTCATTCCCTGCCTCTGTTTTGTTGATTTTTTTTTCCTGAGGAGTTTTAGGGAATTCTTTTTTCCATGTGCTTCATATTATATACCATCCTAATGTTATTCTGAGGTCATTTTAGTATATCTATATGTTTTCCATGGACAGACAAAGGAACACATACTGATTTCAATAGTCACAGCAAATCCCTTATACTTTGCTTTTAGCTTTGCTCTTTTACTTTGATTTCTCTTATGCATTTTTTTTTCCTTATTTGTGCTATTGTTTTTCTTTTTAGTCCAGGATCATTAGCTTCCACTGGAGGGTACCAATATGTAAGGTGAACTTGTTTGACCACTCCCAGGTACAGAACTCATTCCAGAAGAGACAAGGAGATGTTTTCTTTCACCCAGAAGAGACAAAGTACAAAATACAACTGCTTCACTTCAGTTTTTCTAAGAAAAATACCTTCACGCACATCTTCCTACATTAATTGGTCCTAGTTACTGGTCTTAAAAATTGAGGAAAGGAAAAGGATGACTTTTGCTATTATTTCCATTTTTAACTGTATGAGGTGCTTAATTTATGGAGGTGTGGCACTCAGGTATATGACACAAGAAGGAGAAAAATCCAGGTTAGAAGAGGAGGAAAGAGGTTTCTAGGTTTTTTATATAGTATTTAAATCTTTTTCTATATATGAAAGTTTCCTGTTGTTGAAGCAAGCTTTGGCTTTATAAATTAATGATTCTGTGAAGGACTAATGTGGAAGAATTTTGCATTTAAACTCAATTTTTATACCTGTACCAATATATGAGTTGATGGCAAATTTGACCAAAGAATTGCATTGAAGTGATTCAGTGGAAGCAAAAGGCAAAAAAGGATTTTGGCAAGCCCTAAATGTTTGAGAAGACAGATAGCATACCTGACAGAATTAGCATGTGTATCTCAGCCTAGAAACTTTGGTTACCTTTTGTGTCCAGGATTTTTGCCAGTTATCTCCGCTTTTACCCGCAGGGGAAAAAAATCTTCAGTATTAACATATTTGTTGAATTAGGCACATAATTCTGTCTTTCACTGTACTCCATCTTTCGTAAGGCACATAATGTATTCTCAGATTTCCCAGCTGAATGCAGCTCTGAGCTTGTGGAAAGGATTACAGAATTTTATTTGAATACAAGCTAGTAGTTGTGTTTTGTGCCCAGTGTGATTACTGAAATCACAATGTGTTCCTTTTTATGTATGGAGCAGATTTATACCAGTGTATATAGAAAAGGCTTTCTCTGGCATTGGCAGGGAGGAATATCATCTGGAGCATCTCCTAGGGCCCCTCAGTTGAGGTACACCTGTTATTACATGTTATAGTCTTTCTCTACTGCTGTAAAACACAAGGTCTATATTTTCATGTATGCTTAAACTAATGATAGATGAGTCACATTCCAAATTCCTGTTGTGGAAAGCCAACCCTCAGGCACCAATCCATTGTCATGCAAGCATGCCAAAATGAGATTATATCTTTGAGCCAAACTGCGATTAAAAAGGCCCTTAAAAACACTAATAATTTTGACTTAATCAATGATTATTGCTCTTTTAAAATGGAGTTTAGAATTTGTGCAGTGGCTTGGATTTTCACTTTTTGTTAAATCAAGCACTGTTTTTGCCAGAATGGAAAATCTGTCACATTGCAATAACACTTCAAGTGCATAACTACAGTCTAAAAATTGAGCAAGTGTAGCTTTAACATGAGGATGGGAATTAATTGTTCTTTTGCTGTAATATCTGGGGAAGCTGAAGGCAATTCACATTTCTGTGTGCCACCACAATAGTTTCAACCAAACTAATCATCCTTCTAGCCTCATTTCCAAGGCTGTATAAAACCCCTGAGCATGGCACAAGTCATGCAGCAGAATTCAAGTGAAGTTAGTACTGAAAGATCAGATTCATGGAAGAATCGTTTATTTCAGTAATTATAGTTGGTAGGGTGGATTTAACTTAACAGGACATTCCACAAGAAAATATTTCTATAGAAATCTCTCTCTTTCTTTTGGCATGCCTTTTAATTAAGTTTAAAGTCTTGCACGGCTCAAAGTAATGTACACAAAATAAGTAAGCAGGCAGCTGCAAATACAATAGAGGGAAAGAAAGGATGTCATACATTGCTAAACAAAGATGTGACATTTCCTGGACAGAGAAGAAAATAGAAAGAGCAGAAATATTACAGCCCAACAGGATTCCTGATTTTACATTCTTCTTCTCTTCTACTTTCATTCCACTAGCACATGGGATGGATGCCAGAGATGCATCAAACTGTCCAAGTATGATTTAAGTAGTCAGGGAACAGATGTTCACAACGGTTTCTGGTCAGTGCAGAGATTTTACTACCTGCCCACAAGCTTCTACCCACTGTGAAAACTGTATTTCTGGAAGATATACTGTATCAATTTATATCAAAATACATGCATTCTGTGAGGCTGAATGACCCTAATCGACTACCAATGTAATACAATATCTCCTCCTTTCCTCTCGCCCTCCCCTTCTCCAAGACTGGATAGAAGTCACTTACACTGGCCAATATTATAATGCAGACTTCAAAAGCTCAAATACTTTAGGAATTTGACTTTGAATGTTGGTGACTTCCCACAGCGTGAACAGGTGGGAGAATGCTGGAAACCAAAGGTGAGCAACAGTTCTCCTTCCCTTCTCCCTTGTTCATGCAGCAAAGGTCACTACTTTAATGTGCACTTTCAAAGGAAGAAGACTGTGCCAGCTCCAGAAATCTACCAAAACTTTTTCCTTTTTTCATTTTTCCACAAAAACTAAGAAAAATGGTAATTTCTCTAAGTTGATCATCAAGGTGTATTGATTCTGTTCATTTAAGAGGGAAAGGTAACCAAATACATTGACAGGATTGAATGTACCAGGATTTATATACAGAAAGCAATATATTGACATGACTGGAATTGGTAACAGAAATCAAAAACAACTCAAACCTAGAAAAGGGTGACTGGAAAAATGCCAGTTAATGAATCAAATATATGACTTCAGCAACATAAAAGATTTACTGTTCATTAGGGTTGAGCTCAAACAGCAGCATCTGTAGCCCACATATACATATTTTTGCTAATTTTTATGTAGGTCTCACCAGTGGAATAGCTGTGTTAGTGGTTCTTTGCATCTGAATTTTTCCCAACTTCCCTGAAGCCCACTACAAGAATGTGCTATCGTGGCAGCACTGCCAGCAGTATCCAAGAAAGGCAATTTTACACTAGCTGTGGTTTTTCTAAACATGCCACAGTATTGTTGTGGCCTTGGCCTTCACTGCAGAAGGCAAAATTCAAATCTCCATCATCATAATATCCGTGGTGTGTTTGGGGGTATATTTGACTTGTTTTAAACATTTTCTTTAAGAAGAAAAAAGGTTTTGTACTAATTCTTACAGAACTTCTAGAAGAAGACAAGATTTCACATTTTCTTCAGTAATAAAAGGATCAAGATATATGCTATGATGCATGTGAGAATCACACCACAGAGAGACCTCAGAGACAATGAAAAGGAATATCCTGAGACCAAAGGGGACACAGCAGTTTTTTCTAAGCTACCATTACAATGTTAACTCCAGTAAAGCTCAGAAACACAAACTTATTGGCTGGGACACAGTGGGAAATGTAAGTGCTGCATATAAAATTATTATTTTTCTTTATTTTAACTTCCAGTCTGTGATCCCTATTTGCTTAGAGCTTTATTTTTTAAAAGTGAAATTCCATTCAAATAAAACATTACTGATTTTGAAGACTTCCTGGTCTCTTTGAAGAGCTGACTTGGAGCCAGTCTAAGTATATTGACCTCATATTTGTGGCCTGCTTTGTGGCACCATCTCAGGCAAGAAAATACAAACAAGCTAAGATTAATAACCTACTTAGTTTAGGAATAGTATGCTTATCGAATTGCATACAAGTGGAAGATCTCTTTTGTAAGTCCTCTGCTTTAAATGAAAGCACAATATAATGTTGCCTTATGTCATTAGATCTACATGGTACATATGTTTCTTCATGTCTATGAAATCCCTTAAAATAGTCCTGAAACAAGTGGTCTGGTTGGATCAGCACTATCTTATCATACTCTGTAAAGAAACAAAATAATGATAGTAAATAAAGTTTTTACTATTTTTTCCACTGTCATCAGAGCAACAATGAGAAACTGTTCTTTCTCTGCTTAAACCAAAGTTCCTGAAGTGACTTGACTTGGAAATACAAAATAAAGTAACACTACATAGGCTTAATTTTCTCCAGCACAAATGTGCTGGCTAGGTAGCTAAGAATTAAAAAAANNNNAGGAAGAAAAAAAAAAAAAAAAAAAAAAAAAAAAAAGCAAAGCACTGAGCAGGATCCTTCACTTCATTCCCTGGTTAAAATGCACTAACACTCAGATGTTGTGTAAATGGTTCCACACCATCTGGCAGCTATAAAGGGAAAAACAAACCATCATTTGTAGGTTACGGTACTTCTCACATTTTTAATAATGTATCACAGTGTACTCATTGTCATAACACCCAGCACAATGTACAAAATATTTAAAGTGCAGTATGTTCCCTCTCATTCATATTTATGCTACATGGCTCAGGAATGCACTTACATGGTGTGCCATTGCTATTCCTGCGTTGCCTGGCTGTGTGGATTACATGGGATCTGTGAGAAAAGGTGCTTTGTACAGAAGTGACACGCTTTCCACAACATGGCCTTGCACTGCACCACAGATGATAATCTCAGCAGCTCCTTCTTCCACCACACTGATACAGAGACCCTGCCACCACCTCACAGCCTGCTCCAGCACTCCTACAGACTGAAGCCCATCCTGCTACTGTTCCCACTGCATCCCTGCAGAACTGCACAGACATCAACAGCCAGCTCCCTCAGCACTTGGCCAAACCCTGGGGCTAATAAGAATTAACAGATTAATTTAGGATCTGCCATTCTCTCTCTGAGAGAACCCTGCATCCATTCACCTGCTTCAGTGATGCTGAACATAGCCCCAGCACACCTGCATTTTCTCCATTCCAGACATGGTGAGACATGTTTCTCCATTTGTCTTGCTTGATTATGGTGGTCACTGGAAGCACCACTATCTGAGGGAAGGATCCAGGAAGGATGCAATCACAGACTTTGCAGGGTCTCGTGTTTGCCATTCCCTATGTTATTTTTGAAGCCAGCCAGAATGGCAACACAGTCCTCTGTTTCTTTGCAAATACATGTCTGTCCCTACGGAGTCCCACTGACAGAAATTTAGAGAGGGCAAGTAAGGGGCATTGCTCATGGCCTAGAAACAGTGACAAGGATCCTTCCAGGACTTGGTGCATACATAGTCTTAGAAATGAGATGGTAGCAAATTATTCCTCACAACCTCTTTCAGCAGCTCTCACATTTTTATAAATCACAGTCTCTATCAGATGTAGCTAAATTGGGGGAAA
>VYZP01026912.1:0-41087 GCA_013400635.1 Hypocryptadius cinnamomeus
AATGAGCTCAGACTCCAAGATATTTACAGTGTAAGCAAGCCAGGAGCCTTCTGTGCTTGCATATCTTTAATTAAAGTCTTAGCAATAGCAAGAAAGCAAAGTTTAATCCCCGCTGCTCTGTTAGATCTCTCCTTTCTCCCAGTGCTGTGGTCATGGAACACAACAGATGCAGTGTTGATTCTTTCTCCCACCTCATCATTCATCCAAGACCATTAACCAAAATCCACAGTTTTGAAAACCTCTCAGCATACAAGACTCTTCCTTCAGACAATTTCTACTTTCTGGCTGCTGGTGACACTGCACACAAACTGTTTTAGTTTATCTACAGCTATTCCAGGAAAACAGAGGGAAGAGAAGATGTGGATGTTTAAACTGCAAGACACAGAGGACAGGTCTCCTTCTGAGGTGTCGTGCCAGAAGAAACAGGCACATAACCAGTTCCATCTTCAACACATGCCTGGCCGTTCCTCAGCCCACTGAACACGCGAGCTCACAGCAGGCAGGCCTGTCGGGAACTTCACACAGCACGCACTTTCTTCCTCCACCTACTCCCAACGAGATGGAAACAGCTCCCAGCGTTCCTCTGAGTCAGGGAACAGATGAAACACAGCTTTGCTCTTTCTTTCAATGGCTACATGCCAGGACAGGAGGGCAGCAAGTGCCTTAAGGACGAGGTGGATGGGAACAGGCTGCATTCTGCTCTCTATGTCCAGCCAGACACACTGAGACCCCCACCACAGCCCTACAGCACCAGGCAGCTTTTCTCTGCTCTGCCCTAAACCCTTGTTTCCACTCCAGACCCTTTCTGACCTCTACAAGATGTCCTGCAGCACAACAGGCTCATACTTTGAGGAACTCTGTCTCAGTCTGTCTGGCTGTTACTCTGCAGATCTACCCCAGTGGACAATTCCCAGCCTTGGTCTGCCAGCAGCACACATCCCATCCCAGCATCAGCATCCCCAAAGAGATGTAACCCACAACAGCCATTACCTCTCTGAGTCCCGGTCATATCTGAGTCGTTTCCTCTCTGGTGAATCCATCTGCTGGAATTTCTCTCTCCGGTCATTTCCTTTGTCTTTATGCCTCCCCTTCACAACAGAAAGGGCAAAGTAAGTATGGGAGCTATGAAGGATTCAACACTGCAGGAGACTGCTCTGCATCCAGGTCTCATCTCATCCTCAGCTGGCTGGAAGGCTGTCCTGGGGACTCACAAACACTGAATGCTCACATCCCACAACACACTCGCTCTGTTCAGATGCCATCTGTTGGGCTGACCCAGACCTGCTGTTGCAGCCTTCCAGCTACTGCACCAGGAGCAGCTCTGTGACCTTCCAAACAATGGACAGCTACAGCTCTCCTGTCCCTGGCCAGGCAGCAGCAGCCTATACACCCCATCAGTTTTAGATGGAAATCTGTGTCCCACTTAGTCCAGAGCCCAGTGCTGGCTTGCAGGACAACAAAACCACACTCAGACCCTTCTGTGAGGAGCGAGATCTGCTCTTAGAAGCCACAGAACTACCTACAGGTCCCTGTGCAGAGTGAGCCCACAGTTCACTTTTGGGAGGCATCTGATGCCTGGTGCCTAAGTGGATGCCTGCTGACACTTGGAACATAAGTGGAGGGTCCTCCTGGGACTACCACCCCGCCCAGTGCAGAAGCACAAGCAGCTGCCTGCCCACCACCACAGACGCACCTCACGCTCTCTCTTCTCCAAATACGCCAGCTCCTGCTCGGATCGTTTAATCTTCATATGAATCTCTAGGTTTTGCTGGAAGGAGGAAGACAGAAGGCAGTGTCAAGCAGAGAACACAAGCTGTCAGGGTCATCTGCTCCACCCATAAGGAGCACAGGTAAAGCAGCATGCTCTTGTACCTGCACTATACCAGGCACAGCAGCCTCTCTTGCAGCCCAGACAACCTGCTCCCCCACAGAGGCCTGGAGCCCTTGCTCCCTGCAGTAAGGAAGGCAACCAGTCCTATTTTAACCCATGTGCAGCTTGGCTGTCCTCAAAGCATGAGCTCAAAGGCAGCACAGAACATGGGGGTGCACGTGCCAAGTTCCTACCGATCTCACACTCATGCGTGCCAGCACCCCACTCTCCCCAAGCCTTAGCTATAGCTTACAAAGTCACACCTTGATGTTATAACACTCCCATGGCAGGAACAAGCAGTTCACACAATGCTTTGAACAGAGCTTTGGGGGAACATTGCCTGCTACTGTGTCAATTTCAGCACAGCTCTTCCCACCCAACCACTGCATTTTCCGTGCAGCTCACAAAGCCATTGAGCCAACGGCAGCCCCCAGCTTCCCCATACCTTGTGCAGGTTGGAAAGCTGCTGGTGCTTGATGAGCACTTCCTTGTTGGGAAACTGCCTCCTGCACAGCAGGCAGGCCAGCTTGTTCCAGTCAGTCAGTTTGTCGTCGCTGGCCTTGGCCTTGCGCGGCGGCTCCTCGCGCGGTGCCGGTGGGTGCGGGGGAGGCGGCAGCCACTGAGCCTGGGACTGCTCCTCCTCTTCCTCCTCCTCTTCATTGTCGCTGTCTCCTCCATACTCTCCCAGCAGTCCTATCAGAGGGTTCACCACCTTGGGCTGAGGCAAGTGGAGAAAAGTGTGACAATTTGTAGCATCAAGCTTGCCAGGCTAGCGGGGCCCAACCCATCTCCCTGTGACTCCTGTCTCTGTTCCAGTCCAAGAGGCAGGGAGTTGCTTCCCAGCAGCACAGGCAGGGAACAGAGAGGAACTGTCTGGCTTCTTTCCCTTCTCACCACGGGGTGGAAGCCCTTCTGCTCTCTAGACAGGCTGTGGTTTGGTGCCAGGCTTTTCCAACTTGCCACACACCTGAGAGCACAAGAAGCCAACCGAGGCAGTGGCTGTTTGGCAGCGAGCTGCTGTCACTCACCTGCTCTAGAAAAGGAGATCAGTGAGATTTGGCCTTCCTCAGCCTGGAGGTGGCTGGAAGAGTTTTCTGCCTTAGGACTGGCTGAGTGAGATTCTACTTGAATGCAGGTAACAAATGTCCCCATGCTAGAAGCCCACAAACAAGGTCAGACTTAAAAAACAAACTGTCTTCTATCCCTAGCACTCCCTCCTCTGGCATGAGAAACATCTCTGGCACCTCTGGCACTCAAAGTTGCAGTCAGGCTGTGCTGAGCCTCCCTAGAACTGTATCCAGGCTCACACAGGTCAAAACACAATCCTGTGGAGATACTTACTGGGGCTGCACTCTCTTCCTTTTTCACAGAAGGAGGTAAAGGCTTTTTAAAAACATCTTCTGCAGAGAACTTCTCCTCTCCAGTCTCAGTCTGAAACAGTCAAGGTCAGGTGTTGAGACTGTCATAGCATGGACTCAGAGCACACAATAGCTAGGCACTCATGCAAACAGGCCTCTAAGGAAGCCAGGTGGTTGGCAGAAATGAGGTGGTGGTTTTGGTGGGAGACATTCCCATTCTGGGGAATCCAGAGCTCTCCTGGAGCCATACTCATGATTTCAGAGACAGCTGCAGCAGCTCACCGTGCTGTCCCACCCCACCCCACTCTCATTCTCTGCTACACTGTGATGCTGACAGTGGTCCCAGTAGTGCCTCATATCAGTGAGGGAGCTGGGGCAGGGCCAGGTCACATTTGAGCACCTGTGTGTGCACAAAGAACATGAAGACCAGGTTCAAAGCCACCCCCACTGCCAGATAACACCCATTTTCTCTGCTGTGACTGTGGCACAACATATGGCCAGGCTCAGCCAGCATGGTGGGATTTCCAGGATCTTCTTTATCCTGGACAGAGGGCACCAGAGCCTGCAGCCAGCATTGCACAGGATGAGCCTGTGATACTCAGCTGTGTGCTCAGCAGCACAGACAGTAGGCTGGGATGAAGCTTCACTTTCACACATTTTACAGGGAACTGGGCTGGAGCCCTGGACAGGCTCCAATTTAGTGGCTCATGAGTTACTCATACTTGACCAGGGAAGACAAGTGTAACACCTTACCAGGCCTGTGCTCTCATCCTTCTTCACAGAAGGAGGCAATGGCTTTTTGAAGACATCTTCTGCAAAGAATCTCTCCTCTCCAGGCTCATTCTGAAAAATCCAAGACTGGGCATTAGACCAGCGATAACACCAGTTATATACAGATAACAGGTGTCAGAGAGAGCAAAGTGCAGCCAGGAAGCCACTACTGAGCATCCATGGAAAACAGGCAAGTGGGAAAAATGACAGAATCATTTCTACTGCAGATGCTTTTACCCTCCATTCAGACAGGACCATGCTTCTCCAGGTCAGTGTCCCTGAAAGCCACCATACCTGGTGACTCCTTGGCTGGCTTGTTACCAGCCTCAGGGAGAGTAACAACCCAGGTGCCCAGTACTGGCCATGCCACTGAGCACATTCAGACCAAGAGGCAAGGAAGAACACTAAGTTTCTGCACTGGTGGCTAAATCACATGCAGCAACTCTCCTGGCATTCCTCAGGCCCTGTCAGTATGACAGCCCTGGGCTGTGCACAAACATCACTTTGGGCAGTTACTCCTAACCACCAGCTTCCACACTGGCACTTGCTGACTGGGAACAGCAGTGAAGGGCACTGTTCTGGGACTGGGGGGGACAGAAACTGCAGGGAGGTGAGAGCTGAGTATCCATCATCATCTGACTTGGTGTGTTTAAATGTTCTGCCAGATTTTTGTTGTCTATTATAACAGCTGGGTGCTTTCAGCAGCATGAGTGAAACATGTCTCAGTTACCTGGATGTGTCTGAATCCTTCACCATAAGGAAGGGATGAGAAGCCCTGGATTTAATGTAAGGAGAGAAAAATTTCAGGAACTTACTCCCTGGCTGGACAACCACCATGTTCCTTTCCAGCTGCTGACACCACCATCTTCTCTCAGTGTCCCTTCCTCTTTGAATCCTCCAATTACTCTCTACTTTCTAACCTCTTCCCTCAGCCTCCTGGTGTCAGGTCATTCTGATGTCCGGAGGGAGTTACCTTAGCAGAAGTACTTTTCCCTTTGTCTTTTTTGTCCCTGTTGTCCCTGCCGTGTGGCTCCTTCCTGTCACTTGTCCACTCTTGGCTCCCGTGCCGCCGCCTCCTGCTCTCCGTCGGGGTCGGGGGTGGGGAGGGCTCCCGGTCTATTGTGACTTCCCTCTGAAAGAGGCATTTGGAGCAGGTTTAGCCCAACCCCTGCAGTCTTCTTACTGGGCTTCTTGTCCTTGCTGAACAGGGGAGACCAGCACAGTAAGAAGGGACTGCAGAGGGCAAAGGCTTCAGAACTTTGCTGGGGCAGAAGACAGCTGAGCACAGCCAGGTCACCAGAGCACTGCCCTGCTCTCCCACAGCACGGACATCCCCAGGATCATGAAAACAAGATTATATTTCCAGAAAATCTCTGCTGATGGCTCTTTTCTGGCATCCTTACAGCTACTGCTGGCTAGGGTTGAGAAGCAAAGAGACCACAGATGAAAACAGAGCTCTGCTGCCCATTCTTTCTTACAGACAGTCACATATCACATGTCTACAGCAAAATTCAGCTATGATGCTCTGCCTGCAAGTCTGCTTGAGGAAAAGCAGACCAAAAACTCTCCAAAGGCAGGGCTTCAGAGGCCAGAGGAGGCTACAGCTGGTTCAACACACAGCTAATGGGTTCCTAGCCTCTCATTAAGTTGATATTTTGCAACATGCATCCCTTTCACACAGGTCAGAAGACTGAAAAATACAAAGCTGCCTCTGTACTGCCCTACACTGGCTTGTCTTCAGGATCTGGCTGCAAAATTCCTCCAGAGAAGAGCAGTTTGTAAGAACATATTGCATATAAAGCTTCCTTTCCATGCACCCACCTGAGTTCTGGGGTCATAGTATGTCCCAGCTATGGGATCATAGTAATTCCCAGTGTCAGGATCATAAATGTATGTGGACACATCTGATGGGGCTGAAGAGAGAGACAGGAGTTAGCACCACAGGCTTCCAAAAGCAGAAGTTACCTTTTACAAAGACAAAAGCACGAACAAACATTACATTGGTGAAAGGATCAAGAATGGGAAAGAATTCTTTTCTTCTCCTGGCAAGAGAGGTATGAGTATCTTCACATCACTTGACCATCATAATCTTTTCTTTAAGGAGTAAGAGGGGTGATAAGTTTTCACAATTCTGGTTAGGACTCTGGGAAAACTTCCATATCAAAACAAATTTACAGGAGCTGTGCTGAGATCACAAGACCACAACACTTGGTCATGAAATTCAGTAATTTCCCTAAGAATGGGGTAATGAGTATCTACATCCACCCACTCCTGTGAACAAGGAAAAGCTGTTCTCTCTCAATCCTGTTTAAAGTGATGACACTCCCCACATCCCTTCCACCCCACTGGTGCATAGAAGCTCCCGAGAAGAAAAGGGAGTGAACTATTTCTACAGGAAAAGCCAAAGGCCTTAAGGGTAGTAGGCCCATAATGTCAGGAATGCTTCTCATTTCCAAAGTGTCCTTTGACAGACCTCAGAAATACTATATATAAATCAGTAAAACAATCAGGAGTGCTCTTCCAGCTACTGGCATTGCTGCATCAAGTGTATTTTCTTCTGTCTTCTCTAGTAACTGCCAGGCTGATTTTATCCCATCAGTTTTCCACAACAAGGAAAAAGAGGCAGCAAGTTTCCTTTATCTGCATGTAGTTTCGCACAGTGAGAATAGAGAGAAACACATCATCAGATAGGAAAATGTGACTAAACAAAGTTGGCAAAGGAACTCACAAGTGGGTGTAGCAAACAAACCTACTCTTAGCCTTTAAAAATATTTTTGGGCTGATTTCTACATGTCAGTGCCCTTTTAAGGAAGAAAAGTCTCCACAGTAGGAGTGAAGCAGAGTTTAACTTACACTGTGCTCTGGTGCGTCTCTGTGATTCGCCACCCCTCCTGTCTCTCATGCCCCTTCTGCCCTGGAGTAAGTGAACAACACAAACATATCAGAGACTCTTTAATAAACATCATATTTGCTTCTCTTCCCTCTAACAGGCCCAAAGTTCAGGAGAAGGGCTCATTTAGCCATCCTAAACAGAGCACAGGCAGACATAGCTTTCCATCTACAGAGCTGTGTCTGTAGATGTCAGCAGTGTCTGACAGACAGTGTCACAGAGCATGAGATCTCTGCAGCTTCCCTGAGAGATGTCACAGCAATCCCTATGGGAGCCTTCAGCCCATCCAGGATAAGGGAAGAGTCCTGTAGTCTAGTAACAAACACTAAAGAGACCTTTACTCTGGGAACTGAGATCAGTCATCAGTGAAATCCCTCTGTAAAGTGTGGCATCAAGTAACCCAACCCAGAACTTCCTCCAGCAGCACTGACTTGCACTTCTACGCAATGATAAACAGTATGAGGGGCAGAGCGGCAGTGAGGCACATTGAGCATTATCACCCCACCCTCAAACGTGCTGAAACATGTTCTGCAGTATTTCAGCAGCTAAAGAGAAAAAGCCTAACACATCCAGGCCCACTACCCCCCAGTGCTTCCTCCCTTTAAGTAACCTCCAGGGATGCTGTGCAGACCTACCGGGCCATAGTAGGAATTGTCACCGTGCTCCCCATAGTCATTCCTGTTGAGATAAAGGTTGCAAGTTAATGGCAATTTGGTTTTACACTAACCTCAGTATATTCAAAATGATCAGCAAGACCAATAAAGGCAGAAAGACCATTTTTTCCGGCCACACGTTGGACTGTGTCCATCCCAGCAGACAGACTTGGCAAACCACTGTCTCCACAAGAAATATGACTCCAATTCTGCTGTGTCTACAAAGATGAATCTCTCCACATGCTTCTTAAAAAGCTGAACCCACTAATTCCTGCAGAACAGGATTTGATGGCTGGACAACAAGATGCATTATGATCACTAATCCCATTCTGCTCAATCACCAAAGCCTCTTCAAATTTCAATGCCTTCATTTCTCCAACACATTTTTTGGTTGTAGGAACATCTGTGCTAATTCCCATGCCAAACTTTCAGCACCTGCTCTGACAACAGAGTTCTAGCCTCACTGTACAGCACGTAAAGGACAATCCCACTGCCTCATCTGTCAGTACCTTCTCCTCCCTGTAGCAAGATTCACTTCCAACGTACGCCCATCAATGCAGATGGGGGGATCCAGGTTCTGCAGTATCTTTAGCAACCTCAGCGCCTCCTGTAAAAGGAAAAAGAATGTCCTCTTCCATGAGACAGAAACAGCACATTTCACAAATGCAGTCTGCTAGAAAGAAACGTTTTGTGCTCAGTAGGACAAGAAACATAACAGTAAATATTAGTCTAAGTGTCAGTGAAGGGTATTTAGGATGTGACAAAAGGGGTAAATGCAATGTGAAGTTCTCTGCTTGTCCTATAACCACTTACAGCAGCCAGCTGGGGACAGCATTCTCCTAGGGCTGCCAGACAGTGCAGCACTGTGGCTGCTGCTGCCCTAAAGTGTTTTGGTAAACACTCTCTGGACCAACATCAAAGAACAGCTATGGAATCTGGGAGCCACCCAGACACAGAAAATGTGAACCCTCCAACATGGGAGGGTCTGTTAATTGAGATTCTTGCCTTCTACAAATAAAAACAATTGGATTCAAGTTCTCTGCAAACCAAATACCTATGCAAGAAGTGCTCAAGTTCAGAGTGTCTAAAAAAGAAATGTACTGAGGTGAGAAACTCAATCAGTGTCACAGCTTGTGACAACAATCAATCTTTGACTCCTAAAGCCAGAGAACAACAGCTGTACCAGCTAATTCCTAGACCTGGTCAGACAAGCAGAAGAAAGGACTTGTTCCAGCACAGCAGCCTCACAAGTACAGAGATTTCTTGTATTTCTGTGGTTTCTCTACTTTTACAGATATCAGATGCCAACAGAGGGAACAGGTGAAAGCAGGAAACTACTTACAGCATGAGATTCCAGTTCGATGAAGCCATAGGTCTGCCCCATGCGCCCAGCCTTGTTCTTCATGATGCGCACGCTGGACGTGGACAGCCGCACGTACGGGGCCAGGAGCCCCACAATCACCTCGGGGGGGGTGAACCGAGTGATTCGCTTCAGCATAATCGCTGAGAGACACAACCAGGGACGTGGCCCAGGAAGAAAAAGTAGTGAAAAAAAGATAATTTAGAACTAAGTTTACTGTGACTAAACCAGTCAAAGCAAGAGCACGACTCCTTGCAGTCAAGTCTCAAAGTCATTGCTTTTTTTTCTCCACTTTGCAAGATGCTCCAGTTACCGCCTCCAATTGCTAACCTTTCCTTCCCAGAAAACAGAGGAGAAAGTAGCCCCTTCTCTGAGCTCAGCCCAGGGTAACTGCTGGCCCAAAAGACTTTTGGGCTAAGCTGTGCTAAGTTAACTGCACCACCCTAAAGCCAGCTCAGCCTGAATTAATTTTCCTAAAGGCAATTTGTCAGCACCTTTGGAACCGGACAGCCCTCCATTAGTCTATGCCACAGATTTGCACAACACAGAAATAGGCTCCAGAGGTTTTAGTGAAATGCTGCCCTTTCTGCAGACAACCTCATAGAGTGCAAGCAAGAAGAATCCAAAACTGGTCTTTGTGTCACTCACTTCTGCTTCCTCCACCATCTGGTGGCGTGGCTTCCTCTGTTTCCCTCTGAGAGGGCAGCTCCTGGTGCCGGTCCATGTCCCTTCTCTTCTCCTGTGAGGGCCGACGCTCTCTCCCTTCATCTCTCTTCCTTGGCTCCTGTTCCTGAGGCTGACATTCCTGCTGTGGAGCAGAAACTGAGGGCTGGAGAGGCTGCTTTGGAGATCCTGGTTGACCTGACAATTCTTGCTCAGGTGTTTCAAGCTTTGTCTCTGCTATTAGAGAGGAGAAATTAACTGGTTTCACATAAGAATGTTTCAGCAGGTATTTTTTTTTCTCCTACTTCCTGGCCCTTGCAGCAGTGCTCCTTATAAAAGGCCAACCTGTACTGCCTGTTGCATATCCACTGTTTTAACACTTGGCAGACACAAGGTTTGCTCAGGTACTGTCATCCTTACATTGCCTTGTTTTGTGTTGGACTGCTTTAGATGACTTTTCTAGTCAGAGACAAGAGGCTTTTTTGCCTCCTTTTAGGATTGGCTCTTGCTTGAACAAACAAGAATCAGGGATGGATTTAGACACATTCCTTCCACATACAGGACAACCTATATGGCAGTGATATCCTTACTATCAACAATGTATTCCTGATCATCCACAGCCAAGCAATATCAACTAGTAACTGTCACCCTGTTTATATGCTAGTGGAACACTGGGTTCAGACCCCCCTGAGACCACTGAGTCAAACACATCCATAATACAGTCACAGACTTTATCAGGTGCCTACTGACCACAGCTGAGGCAGAAACAATGTGGGAACACTCTGCCCCCCCAGTCTAGCTATACCATTCAGAGAACATAAATCCCAACAAGTTTCTCTGCTTGACGGCTTCTGGATAGCCTGGCTTCACTGCAAAAGAGATTTCTACCTGAGATTCCAACATTGCTGGAAAGGGAAGCCAGATCTGTGAGGCTGCAAAGGCAGATACCACCAGCCCAGCACCTGCTGCTGAAGTCTCTTCCCACAAAGAGAAGCAAATGAGGGTGCAAGACGTGGCACAGTGAAGCTTCCCTCTTTAATGTCCCTGAGAGTCAGTCCCTGCTCTCATTCTGTTTGGGTAGTGGGCGGCATGGCAGAACACACAACGATTTTGCACACAACTGTTGGGAAAGCTGCACAGTGCCTTGCTTGGCTGCCAGCACAGCTCACCTTGGACAGGCTTGTACTCATTTGTCTGCAGTTTGTAGAGTGCAGAGTTTTGGCTACAGAACCTCATGTAAAATTTGCACATGAAACCAGTTTGCACCTGCAGCTGTGAAAACCGCCTGTGCAAATCACACAGACATGAGCACAACCCTAGAGATGGGGAGGGCAAATCTTACTGAATTCTTGCTCAGCCGACGTGTCCTCTCCCTCAGCACCACCTCTGGACTCTGGGCCTGCTCTGCTCCCTGTAAGAGAAGCACACTTAAGTCCACTTCACACCCATCAGCCACAAAGCATGCCAGAACTCATATAAAGCTGCAGTAGCCACTGCAAATGCCTAGAGAATTGCTTTGTTTCACCCAGTCATAGAGAGGATATCTTATTGCACCCTTTCCCAAGAAAAGCAGGCCATTAAGAAGCATTCAGCACAATCTGTCTTCACAGCAGGTTAAAGGCTCTGTTTAATTTGCTCCTGGGCAGTTTCATTACAACCCACAGCTGCGTTGGGCCAGCTGTGTGAATTTTGCCTTCACAACACTGATGGAGGAGCCACAGAGCATGGAAAACACAACCACTGGGACAGTGCTTCAGTAAACAGAGATCTGTGCATCAGCAGTGGATGTACTGCCCTTCTGCCTGGGGCAGGAGGGCAATACACAGAAGTCTGCCCAAGGATACAGAGCCAAGGCTTACACAGTGGCTGGAATGCACAGACAGTGCCAGAGGAGGGTGGAGGACTCACTTGTGGCACTGTGGCCCTGGTACTGCACCCAGGGATGGAGAGGGTGGGCACAGCCATCATCCCAAAGAAATCAGTTCCTCAAGGAAGTGTGTTTTGGCTCTTGTGCCCTCCCACCCCAGAAATCAGAGGTGTTGGTGGGGTGAGGAGAAGCTCCTGGAGAACTCCTCTCATACATTTTTTAAAGCCAGAAAGGTGAGTTCAGCAATTCCAATCCTGGATTCACCTCTATCTCCTCTCCCAAGAACAAGTGATAGGACAAATGGAAATTGTTTCAAGTTGCCCTGGGGGAGGTTTAGATTAGATATTAGGGAAAATTTCTTGACCAAAAGGGTGGTCAAGCATTGGAACAGGCTACCCTGGGAAGTGGTAGAATTACCATCTCTGGAAGTGTTCAAAAAATGCGTAGCATGGTGCTTAGAGACATGGGTTAGTGGTGGGCTTGGCAACAATGGGTTAATGGTTGGACTTGATTCCAGAGGTCTTTTCCATCCTTAATGATTCCATGATTCTGTGGTCCTCATCTGAGAGTCTCTGAGTGACACTAAAACCATGCAGCTGCATGTCCCAAGGAAGGTGGGTCAAGGGGAAGCCATCTGACCTATAGAGAGCTGTACCAGCTCACAGTCCCAGAGGACACACAACTCTAACTCCCTGGATGAAAGGACAATACCAGACAGTAGGAGGGAAAGGCTCTGGGACCTCTCCACCAAGCCTCATAGCAGCAGAGAACCTGACAGCAACCCATTGCCTGTAACATCTTTAGTGTGGACAGGCAAAAAGGGTCTAAGTGAAGCAAAACTAACAATCCTCCCACACAGTGCTCAGCTAGCCTACCAACAGGGATGTCATGGGAAACCAGAAGAGAAACTTACTTGTCGAGTTAGATGAAACTTTTAACCGACCAAGCTCAGGGGACCAGATATACTCACCATCTCTTGGGAGCTTGCAATAGGAACAGGAAGATCTGTAGCCCACAGTACACACCTTACACTGCAATGGAAGATGGACAGCATGAGGAAGTCGTGTTTTGAAGGCAGTGGGTAGAACCTGCTCCAGAATTCCAGACTCTGCAGCGTGCTTTCAGAGAGTAACAGCCATGAAAAAGTTACAGAGATGGGGGATGGCAGCAGGATCCTTTGCTGGAATTGCAGGTAAATGCTCCTATGACTCACAGCTGGGTTTGTCTTGGGAACAGGGCTTTCACACAACTATGGAGCACACATTTATTCACTAGTCCTTGAGATGGAACTCTTCCCCCTCTCAAGTGATGCTGGATCAAAAGCTCCCTGCTAGGCACGATGTTGATTCAAAGGGTCCAAAGTTACCTTGGCATTCTCTAACCTGAATTCACCCCTCAGGCAGTGCTGAAGTCCTTATCTGAGCTGAGCTATAGATACTGATGTAATTTGGAGAGTTAATAATGAGGTGTCTGCTAACCAAGAGGCAGAGCTGTACAGGCCTGGATGGCTACCCCACCTAGAGCCTCTGTGGGGAGAGCCAATTGCCCCATTTTCACAGCTCTCTACAAACACAGCACCCCTGACTTCCTCCTTAAGCTCTTTGCAAATGCATTGCGTTTGTTTCATAGCAATTTCTTCCTATGACTGAAGCCTTGTGGATGCTCTGGGACACAAGAAAGCTCCTTCAGGCCATGGCTACACACAGCCATGTGGGGACACACAGTGGGGACATACAGTGCAGCCACCTCAGTGCACTGAGAGCTGTTTGAAGCCACTGCCTGAAACTTGTGTCTCCACCTCCTGAGCACTGCAAGCAGAGATGAGGCACAGAGCAACACTGGCAGCTGAGTGCATTCAGTTGGCTGGATGAGGGTCTCTACAGCCCAGGGTGATCCAGTGGACAAGGTGGAACTCTAATTAGAACCAATCCATTCAAGTCCTGCTGCAAACTCTCAGCCTGTAGTCAGTGGGAATGCAGGCAACAATCCTGTCCTTTCTCCAGCAATCATCTCCAGCCTGCTGCAGCCACAAGTTCCTGTACTGGGAGAACCATGGGGAGGGCACAGGAACAAACTGACCCTTGGGCAACTGTGTCTTCCCAAAAATGGACCAGTTCCAGCATGTACTAGAGTTGGCTCATGCTGCCTAGACTTGGATCCATTTCCATGCTTCCTTCCCTGCTGCACTTACTACAGCCACAGCTAGACCACAGGTTCCTGTGTGAGGCAGAGGGGTGGTTACACACATGAACCAGAGCAAAGTCTGTTCCATTCTGGTTGGCAAAATCACTGTCTCATTGTGGTTTTTAAGGAGAAAGGATCCACACGCTATTCTTCCCACATTTTAAAAAGGAACCACTGCATAGGGATAAGGCTGCTCTGTGCATAAAAAAATCTGGCTACCTGTACCAGAGCAACATGCATGCAGAGGTGAGACCAAAAACAAGGTAGGCAAAAGCACAGCTTAGAAGGCCCAAGAGCTTCAGGACAGGTATTAATTACTCTGAGGGACTTTGGCCACCAAGCAAATATCTAAGACTCCTCTGAGCTGCCACTGCCAGGAGTGCCAGCAGGGGAAGCACAAGACAGCTCTGAGCACATACTTACACGTTTGCAGCGCCAAAACTCTGGGCATGGAGTGTATTCAAGGGTCACTTCTTTGCCACCAATGGTGAGAGTTCCCTGTTGAGACAAGGGGGTAAATGACGAACGTGCCCAGCACACCCAGGTTACTCAGAGGCAAAGAAAGGGGTGAAAGCTCTGGTTCCTAAAGGTTTTGCAAGTGAAACAGGGTGAAAGGGGGAGAAAGTCTCCCAGTTCAGTTAGCTGGAGCTTTGCCATGGAAGTGGGAGGGAAACAGCCTGTGCCCTGTTCTAGCATGGGGCTACAAGGCTGTGTTAGCTAGCTCCAGAGGAACCAGGCAGGAGAGGCCTTGGCCACCTCCCAGGAAGAGCAGAGAGAAGTCACTAGAGTGGGAAACTGCTGTAACCTGCTTTAGTCCAGGTGCTGGCAAGGGGCAGCTGGACAGAGTCCCTCACGCCAGCCACCACCGGGCTGGCCTCAAGGCAGCTACTCAAGGAGGAATGTGTGGAAAAATCCTCTCAGGTGAGAGAATTTTCATACTTGGGTTAGTCTTCATGCCAGTCATGAAACCATGGCTTTTCTTCAGAGAAATACACCAGAAATCTGCCACTGGCCCTGCAGCCAGCAGAGCCAGTGCCCTGCAGCCAGCCCTTCCTCGCTGAGGCTGGCCTCGAGCACCTGAGCAGCAGCACCTGAGGGGCTCCACTGCCCACAGATACACTGCCTCCAGATCCTCAAGTGATGCTTTGGAGATGTGCCAACACAGCCACAAGCTCTGCTGAAATGCAGATAAAATGGGTCGTAGGTACAAGTCCCCTGGCTCCTGCCTGGAGCAGCAATGATTCCTGGTGGCTCCCATCTGCTAGGGACAACAGGCCATGCCTGGGCACGCAGGATGCAGGCAGGCCAAGTCACAGATGCACACAGCCATGAGACATCTCCTGTCACTGAAGGCACTGCCAGACCTGGATTCCCCAATACCACAGCTTGAGACTCTGCATCAATAGAGACCCAGACCCAGGTCTCCCAAGTCCCAGGAGAGCAGCTGCCTGACAGCACAGACAGATGTCACGGAGCTGTAAACGGTCCCAGCCTGTTTTGGGGACCTCTGCTGAGTCAAGTTTCCCAGGTACTCTGACCCAGTAGCCTCACCATGCAAAAACCCCCAGTGCAAACCATGAGCATGAGAAAACAAGTTCCCAGAGTTATTATTCAGAAGTCATGATACACCCATGCATAAACTGCTCTGCAGAACGTGAGGGAGATGCTAGGGAATATGCAAAGTGGGAGTGAAGAGTTCATAGAAGGGAATCACTGAGTGGCAGTACAACAATCCTTTAACTCCTACGAAAGAACACAGCAGGGTTCCACCACCTCTCCTCTTCACATCCTGCCTTTTATGAACCAAAGCCATCCTTTCCTTCCAGGCCTATGTTGAACTTTGAGGGGTTCCTTTCTGCCACCCAGCTGCTCAAAATCAAGCACTGCTTTCCACCATGGATCTGCCTTTGCCTGACAGAAAGCTGAGCCATTCCCGGACCTTGCTGAAGGCTGGTGTGTGCACTCAGAGCACTCTGCTGCATCTCTGGAGAATCTGCTCAGGGTCTATTCACAGCAGGGAGCATTGCTCACTTCACCTGTCTACAAGAGGCTTTGCACCTTCTTTAAGGCATGTGAGGAAACACAGGTGAGAAAGGGAAGTGGAAATCAAGGCTGTCCCACTGGAACTGTTGGTCCCTGAGACAGACATGCTCCCTCTCCCAAGCAGGACACCCACCACATCCCAGCACACACTCAAGAGATGGGCAGTGCCAGGAGCAGGCTAGGAATGCCCATGGGTGCCTCAGGACACACTGAGCAGAGGCAGGAGGAGAAGGCAGGGTGCACATCCTCATGAGCCCAGGGAAGTCCTTGGAAACAGCAGCCTCTCACCAGGCAGCTGCAGCCCTGCCTAGGAGCTCAGGAAACAAAAAACTCCATTAGAGCACATCTCCTCTGGCAGGGGCAATCCATCACAGAGCTTCATCCTTCTACCAGCCATTGAGGACAAACCTTGCCAGAAAGCCTGAAGATTATTTTTGGTTTTATGGAAAATGGTATTTAAGTGCATGTTGTGCTGGTGGTGCTGGTCCCTTCCGCAAATTCCATTTTCGGAGGCTGCAGAAAGTGTCACTTGCATAATTACTCCCTGATTTCCCTAACACCCTGCTGATTGCCTGCTCACTTTTTCAGCAAGCTCTCTCTTACTGATTTCTTCTTGATAAAGTAATTTTCAAGGTTGCAATCATCATTTAACTCGCCAAAATGAGTCTTTCACTTAGGACACACATTGTCAGGATTCAGTGGCTTTGAATTCCTCCTTCTCCCATTTTGTTACTAGATTCCATCACAAATATTTTCAGAACATTTATTTCCTCTAGTGCCTGTCTCTGCTTACTCTTCTTCATCTAGATCTTTTACTGTGCAAAAATTTTTGGATACTACTCTAAATTTCAGTCCAATTGAACAGATTTCAATTGAGCAAATCTTGGTGAAATGACAAAGATTTTCTGAAAATTTCAGGGAACAGTGCTGGGGGTGGGGGGGGGGGAAAGTTTAAAGTGTGCCACATATTGTGTCTGGCACCATATCTCTTCCACATTCAGGCATTTTATCCTGGACTTTTTCACCAACCTGCACTATGTCTGTTAATTCCTCTGTATTTTTAATACCCTGTACTTTGGAGCAGCTTGGCTTTTTCTAAGTCAGAGTGAAACAGAAATGTCTCTCTGGTCTTCCCAGTCAGGAACCTCCTCCTCATAACTAGCAGTAAACACAGAGTTGACTCACCAGTGAAGGGTTTAAAAGGCAGCACAGCTTTGCAGCACCAGGACAGCAAGCTCTCAGCCATGGAAATGCCCAGATTTCCAAGGGCATGAACAGATTCTACTGTTTTCTGAATTGCCAAATTCATCAAAACAGAGCATCAGGACTTTACTGCTGGGACCAATGATTTGTGCTACTGTTTGATACCTTTCAAACACAGTTATACATGGATTTTTTGCTTAGAGGTCATTCGAGATGCAACACTGAATTCTAATCTAAGTGATACAATGCAGTCCCAGCCAGTTCAGCTACTAAAAAATCTGCCCTATGGCCAAGTATGTAAATAGTCCTGTCAGCAGACTGATCCATGGAGCAACCCTGCCATGAGATGGTCCTAGAGAGCTGTGCCAGGAAACTATAAAGCCTGTTTGCAGAGAGCACACACAGTGCAGCCATGTCTCAAAGCTCTTCACTGAGCAGGGATAAACCCCAAAGGAACATGTTGCTTTTACAGAGGGAAAGAAAAAGGAGAAAATCCCTTAGCCATGATATCCACAGGTGATGCAATCCTTCTGAAAGCACTTTGGAGACTGTGTCAGCAGGGCACAGGGCTTCAGCAACAAAGCCAGTTTCACTAAAGCAGTTTCCAAGCTTTTTGTTCCCAAAAGTAGCATTAAAGAATACCAGGAAGGTAGGCCTATCTGTGAGAAAAAAGCCAGACCACACCCTAGGAACACATCATGCCCACTTTTGAAGTTGGGTTTAGCTCACCTCTAGTTTACCCTGTTTGTAACAGCACTGCTCTGCACAGAGCCCAGCCTGGCTCTGCAGGTACGTCTCTGATCCTGCTTCCTAGGGGAGCTATGGAGCTACTGCCAGGGCCAGGAGACAGCCTGCTGCAGGTCAGGCACTGCACAAGCCACCGTTTCAGCTGCTTGTCTGTCAATTAGCATTTATAGTTAGCACGCTGGGGTTTTTCATGCTTGTTGACAGCCTTTTAATGATGACAACTGGGGGTTGAGGAGGGGGAGAACTTGCCAAAAAAGTATCTCTTTGCTCTCAAGACTGAGATGACAGAATACAAATCATCAGTGTCAAAGCTTTTGCTAACTGTTTCTCTGAAAAAAAAAATTAGAGCATCCAAGAGTGACCTAGAAAACTGGAAATGTGGAAGGAGAGCTCTCGGAACACAGCCACTCCCTCAAATAAAACCAGGCTTCTCCTTTAACTGAATCTATCCAAACACAAATCTTCAGTAAAATTTCACTTTGGAGCCTCCAAACAATGAGCTGACAGCATTCCAGTATTTCACCCCACAGGTCACGCTTTGGCAGCTACAACAGGGACTGTGAAACCACACGGAGATGTGGATGCAGCAACCAACACCACCATGGACTGCTGTGGAGGAACGTGCTCCAGCTCTTCCAGAGGGATGGCAACAGCCATCCATCCAGGATGCCACCATCCCTGGTGACATGGAACACCACGAGTGCCTGACTTAGTGGAACAGCAGTTGTCAGTCTCACCTTTACAGACAACACACCTGGGGTGGCGCACTTCAGTTTTGGAACAGAACCAAGGCTCAGTTACAAAGCACCCAAATCCACAAGGATTACTAAACCAAACTTTTCTTCTTGGCTACAACCCCAAAGAGGTGCAGGAGGTGCCTCCACCACAAGTGAACCATTCTTCAGACCCCCTTTAGCAGCTGGCTCATGCACAAACCAAACACCACGTCAGCTAATTATTTCCTAATATTGTTTGTGGTCTGATTAAATGGAAAATATCTGTACCATGGACTGAAAGGTTCAGGTATCCTTCTCGCTGAGTAATAACCAAGCTGGAAGACTGGTTATGTGGTTCAACACGATAAAAATTAACTGAAAATGCCATTTGTAAACAGATAAAAAAACTGCATACAAAGATTATGACAAAAGAATGCTTATGGGCAGCACAGTAAAGCAGTCACATTAAAATACCAGCACTAACCTTGTTTATATTATGTTAATTCAGCCCTCTTCTGCATATTTACTATAATTAGGACGGTTATTCAAAAATCAGCATACATCCGTCATTTAAAAATTATTTAAAATGATTAATGACAAGTGTTTATTGCCTTGGGAATGCTCAGACATTACCCCAGGAGGCAGTCTGGGAATGCAGTGGATGTCCCTGGTCCCAGCAGCACTTCCCACAATAAAAAGCTCTTGCCATCCTCAGGGTATATTCCAGCCCTGGCCTCCAAATGCACTGGATGGCACAGCACAGGAGACAAGGGGCTGACAGCACAAGCCAGGTTATCTAATTGGAACTGCAAACCAGAATGCTTTCAGGTTCTGCTTCTATTTGAGTATGGATTAGAAATGCAGATTTAACAACCCCCAACCACCACACAATGCAAGTTATGTAATGGCACCCTATTCCACTGGCATGCACCATGCAGAGGCTGAGTGGGAGCTGGCAGGGAGAGCACAGGGTTCTCTCCTTGACAGAATTCACCTTCAAGTTAGGCAGGCAGGTGAGATCAAACATCAAAGGTCTCCCTAACTATCCCCAGCTGCTTGTGGAATTGAGGAGGCAGCACCTCCCTGGGACAAAGCAGAGGGCCAACACCTGGGAGGGTAAGAGACTAGCTGGATGTATTTCAGAAGAAGATCATCTCAGCCACAGAAACTGGCTTCTCATCCCCTGCTTTCCATGTGCTGAAATTTTTATCCCTGAACTCATCAGCAGCTGGCAGAGCAACAGGCAGTACATCTGCTTACCTCTGACAAAAAGCAGATGAGAAAAGCTGTGAACCCACAAACCACAATCCATCTGTAATTAAACAGTTAGAAAATGGAACCTGACATGGAGCTGAAGAAACAAGAGCAATCCAGGCTGCTGCAGGGTACTGCAGCAATCTGGCATTTCCTACAGCAAGAGTAACTACAAGCAAATTCTTCATGAGGTGGGATTTTCCCCAAGGCTCTCAGCCTCCTTCTTGAGCTCTCAAACCAGTTGCAGCTCAGGGATTGCTTTTTATTGGCCTGATCTAGCAGTGCAACCAGCACTCTACTGCTGAGTGGCTGACAGCCAAGGCAGAAGATTCAAGATATACAGGGGAAAAGGATGGTTTGAAAAGTGGTGGATCCCTGAGGAACTGTTACATCACCAAATGGATCCAAACAACTTTGCTGTGCATTATTATTACAGATTTCCATCAAGACTAACACTGAGATGACAACTGACAACATAAACACTGTGTTAGTGGTCACCCAAAGAGCAGGATATTTGGCTCTTGGGCATCAGAGACGCTACAGAGCTGAAGAGCACGTGGCAGCACCTTGAAGCATTTAGCAGTAAGTGATCCAAGGCTAACCAGCTTGGCATGCTCAGGGCTCCTGGTCTTCGAGGTCAGGGGAGGCCTGAGAGTGAGAGCCCAAAGCTGTCACCATCCATCCTGAGCTGACAGAACACTGCTTCAGGCACACCACTGATGGGCATGTTAAACTAAACTGGCACTAACACAGAACTGAGGATTAGGAAGACAACTGAGAGTCCTAAAGATTCAGTAGCTAAATGTAACAGATTAAGATGCTATATAAGGGTTATTTTATCCCAGATAGCTCCTGCTACCTCTTTTTCCAAGTCCTTCTATTGAAAACCCATTACCCACTAGCACTGCGACCATCCACTGTGCCCCACAGCTTCCAGGTCTACTTGCTCCCTCCTCAGGCCTCCTCCTGCCTGGTTATCCAGGCCATTTGTCCTTCAGCAGAAGGTGCCAGTCTGCATCCTTTAAGTATCTTATTTCCACAGACACCCCAGCTAGCCTGCTGAGACACCTCCAGTTTTCTTCCTACGGTTTCTAAATTCCCTGGATACCAGCCATCCCCTTTTTAAGCAAGTCCCAGTATCTTTCTACAGCTCACCTCCCCCCACCGATATCCTTTTCGCAAATACACACAGAAATTGCTTTACAGACTATGCCAGCTCTCTACATTTTAATGCCTGAATTTTGAACTCCAATTCAGTTCCAAGTTAGGACTCTCAAAGTGCTTATCTTTTAAACACAGCATTTGCTTTGCTTGTCAGCACTCTCAGCCCTGCTCTGAGAGCACCAGAACGGTGGGCACAGGCGAGCTCCCAATTACAGCTCCAGGAAGGATAACAGTGATGTGCCACAGCTGGGGAAAACACACAATGTGCTCAGCACCTCACATGCTCAAGGGCCAGCTTTGGGCAGCAGGTGATATGAATAACTTCTGCCTTTCACCCTTTAAGGAGATTTCAACACGTCTGGAAGTTTTCTTTGATCCAGTGAAGCCAAGAGGACTTTCACATGCCACTCAAGGCCCTAATGCATCTCTTCCTGGCTTATGCCAACCTCCAGCTTCCCTCACTCCTCTGAAGAGGGCACCTTTGCAGATCAGCTTATAGGATCATTGGGAAAAAAAGTGGAAATTCTAAAATGAAAGCCTTTCCTCTACAGCATGAAGGAGTCAGAAGATTTCTAGAGTCCAGACAGTGAGGATCTGGGGACAACAGCTCAAAGAAGCACAAGTTCTGTGCTCTGGTGTTACTGGCTGTGCTTCCTCTCCACAGCTAAAGAGAAGCATGCATGGTTAAGGCCATAGTGAGGTAAGTGTAGGAGGCCATGCATGTGAGTTTCTTTAACAGCTGGACTTGATCTTAAAGGTCTTTTCCAACCTACATGATTCTAAGTCAAACACTCACCTTCATGCTCAGAAAAGTATCAATCAGGTTGAATCCTCTATTTGAAAAATATACTTATACTATCAAAATTTAAGAGTATTTAAATATTTAGCATATTGAGTATCATTATTCACAGATGGCTCTAGGGAAGGATCCACATAGCTCTGCCTCAAAAAGATTCCTTTACTTATCACGGGCTACTGCATGGACAATGTCTGAACAACAGCTCCTTCACAGACCCCCTTCTCTCCCAACACAGGGACTTCCCCTCTCTCTCCAAAATGCTGCTCTACTGCCTGGACATATTTCTCACTATTTTTTTTTTTACATGGCCACCTTTTTCCTCAAAGGTCATCTCATCCCATCTCACTGTTAAACAATATAAAGCTTAAGCACATTAGCACAATGCACTAATCCAGTCCAGGACCTTCCTGTGCACCTCCCTCAGGGATACTTTACAATTAGCAATGGCCATAAGGAAGTTGGGAAAAAATGAGGAAACACCCAGCACTTTAATCATGGGTTTGAAGCACAAATATCAAAACCCTAAAGAGCAATCCCAATGCAAAATCATGGTGGGAAGAAAGTTAGGCTGGAAAGCTCTGCCCTAAAGGGGTAAATGTATTGCTAGACAATTTAATTAAGCATTTGAAGACCCCACACACAAACAACACATGTTCCTCCACTGGAGCATGTACCTATGGGATTACACACCAATTCCAACACCTGCACAGTGAACAGAATTCAGGGTGTTCTGTGCAGCAGCAAACGTTTGTTAAGAACACACCAACTGTGATGGGGAAGAGGCTCCTCCAGACACACCTCCAAACTCCATTCTTAGGCACTTGGAGCCTTCCCTGGCAGTGCCTTCTCTGCAGCCAGTGCTCAGGCAAGCTCCCTGCAGGACAGTCTCTCTGCTGAAAGCAAAAGACCCAAAAACCCTGGGAAGAGGAAGTACCTCTGAAGAAAAGAGGGTTTTATCCTTAGAGACATCATTTCTCAGTATTCCTAGATTCCCAGTCAATGACAAAAGCGGGTGTCTGATACTGCCTCCCACAGGATAAGAGCCCTGCCATTTGTCACCAACAGAGCAACACTTACCTGTGTCATCCCAATGTTGATTCCCAGCACACAATTGTGACCTTGAGGTGGCCTGTCCAAAAGCTATATCCAGATCTTTAATGCTCACACCTGGACAGAACCTGCAGGCAGCTGGCCCACCTTCAGGCTAGCACCTGTACAGATTTCTGTGTCTGAGCAGATGCTGCCTCCTGAGAGCTCTTCTTAGGAGTTGATTTGGAAAACAGCTGCTTTAACCTCTTGGCTCAGTGTTTGCCAAGAAGCCTGACACAGCATGAAAACAGTTATCCAAGCCCTTCAGAGGGAAATTATTTTTCCCTGACAGCCTGGCTTGAGTGCAATATAACACTAGTGGGTATCAGAGTTCCCTGTGGGACCCAGCACCTCTTCATTTTTCTGGGCACTGAGGTTTAAGAGGTTCATTCAGGCAACTGCACTGCACAAAGTCCAGAGGTAAATTCAGATCGTTCCTTCCTGGTCAGTTCCCAGAACTGCTGAAGAAAGGAATTTAGAGCCTAGTCAGGGTGCAGAAGTAGTGACTGTCCAGGCTCTGAGGCTCTGGTGGCTGACCTCAGCTCTTTGGGAGAGTAGAGCCAGAGAGGTGAGTGTGCAGGACAGCAGTTCCTCTGATAACCTTGACACCAAGGAAGGAAAAGAACACAGTGCCTTGTTGTGCCACAAGTGCCTCAGCATGGCTGAATTCCTTAGGCATTGGGAAGGGGAACAGCATGCACAGACATCTCTTTAAACTGCCAGATAAGCTGCACAGTAGTGGGTGGCTCAGATATTGTGACTTGAACCCCCTGTGGGACTTCAATACCTGGGGATTTAATCTGGTGGCTCAGGACAGAGACTGGCTCGTGCAGACTGAGGGCAGCCAAGCACAGGGTACTGCCTGCAGCTCCCTGTGTGCTGCTCACCTCTCTGCAGCAAGCACTGGAGCACCAGAGAGGTGATGCTTTCAGCTGCTCCTCTTAGAGCCAGATGGATCAATCATTTGCCTGTCACCAGGAGGTGTCTGTGAAACTTTCTGGAATTCACTTCTTACATTTAGTGATGTGCCCAGTACACATTGGAAGGAAGAAAAAGAGATGAACTGAGTTAATGGAAGGACAGAGAAAGCAGCAGTGGCAGTGGACACTCCACTTCCACATGAACCAGGCCCAGAACAAGAGCTTGTCAGAGAAAAAAATCCAAACCACCTCAGCACTCCTCTTCAGTGATATCACAGGTTGGGAAGAATCACTCAGGCTTTCAAAACCTTAGGGCTATAAACAGTAAAATACCTTAGTCATCATATCATTAATGTACAGCTTTGCACCGTGAGAAAGCTTCTTAGTGAGACTTCTCAACCTGGTATTAAGTGTATGAAAATACATCTTGGGATTTTTAAGACTTAAAATGACTTTCTCTGTTAACTCTGCTCCTGAGATCCTTGATGGAAAAGTACATCAAATGTTTGCCTGGGCTTTAAATGCCATCCTGGCTCAAATCTGGATCATGAAGCCCATCTGAATACTGCTAATTTCCTTGTTAGACATGGACTGTACATCACAAAAAATGAATATTTCCCTTGTTGTCTATGAAAACAGGAGAAAATTACTTTCATTTTCTTGTTCTAAAGACAGTTTCAGAGTTTTAAATACTTAAATCTTATGTTTACAGCTTTATAGCTTTGACCCTCATTAAAAATGTTATTCCTTACATGATAGACTTGATTTTAGATCCCTGTCCTTCAGAAGCTGTTTGTTCATCCTGTGGAAGGCATAACTAACTGAACTTATAGGTGGCCTGAATGATGGAGATGCAGGAGGCATGTTGTTGGATGCAACATCTGGTAGCTGTCAACACATACACACAGTGCAACAGCACCACAAAATAAACCTTCAGGCAGAATGCTCCTTTACATCTGATAGCTTTTGTTCTGCAGAAGCCAGGAAGAACTTTCCACCTCCGTCCTACGTCTCCTTGTACAAAACAGCTCCAAGATTTTCCCACACAACCCTCTTCTGGGAGCAACTGTAGCCAAGATTCAGTAAGTTGGTCACACAGTGCTACTGAGGACCTGTCAGTGGCTGTCCCATTCACAGATTCCCTGATATGATGGAAGAAGAAATTCTCCCCGTATGTGAGAGAACTGGGGAAGTTGGTGCCTTTCCTCAGCAGTGCAGAGGGATTTTGCCTGCCAGCACTCTCATTGCTCTTCCCCCTCCTGTGTTTCCTGGTCCTGCACAGATGCAGGATGACAGCAAAACTCCTGATCTCTGATCTTGTAGCACAGTGTTTCTTGTGCTCTCTGTAGGTATTAAAGCTTTAATAAGAGTCTAGAAGGTGCCCTGTGGCTTGCAGGGGAATGGGGTGGATAATAACTCTGTGTCCTCCTGTGTTAAATACCTGTTTCCTTGTTGCCTGTGATTGATGGATAATGACACAATAGCCCATTTAGGCGTGCCGCCCCCATTTTCCACTGTAATAATTTCATTTCTAGACAAGAACATTAACAACTCAGTTACAGTCAAATGGAAACAGAAATTCACAAATACAAGTTGCTGACTGCCAGAGCTTTGATCTTGCATCTTCAAACTTGAATCTGAATTTAATATTTTACTTGCACGAGTCTCACGACCCGAGCAGAAAACAGCAAAATGCAATGTACTCCTTCGGAATGAACCCCAATTCCAGATAGCCAAACTTCCATTATTTAAATTGAAAAGGTCCAATACAAACTCATCTGGGAAAAAAACAGACTAAAACCCATATCTGAAGGGAATTCCAGCTCTCTCTTATTATCAAAACCCTAGATACACAAAAAGCATACATGATTTCCATAGAGAGGTAGGCAGACCATTTCTTTGAAGAGAAGGAAACAGTGGTTCTGCCTTCTTCCTTAACCCCAGGAAGCATGCAGTTCAACAATTTTTTCCACCTCTGGAGTCAACATTTTACCTTCCTGTTCCAGCAAACCAACACCAGCAGTGCATCAAATAATGGAAAAGCAATCGCTGCTAAGATAACACAACAGCATGAACGAATAGTTCTGAGGCTGAAGCTCACAACAACGACTCATCAAATGAAAACTGCAACATTTTGGTGTGCTCCCACTTATCAGAACAGTCCAGATGGAGTCCTAGCATTATAATCTGGCTCATATGCTTGCAAAACATATCTGGTGTTCCCCTCGACATTGCTGGAATTAGGCTGAGGACTCATTGGACTCAGCCCAACAATTTATGTCACCTCGTTCTCAGTGACGGGTCCTGTGCAAACCATCATGGCAAAACTGTGACAGAAAATGGTCTCACTCTGGAAATGAAAGTTGTGGTGCATTCACTGAGATGTCTTGATTCATGACTGAACCCGTCCAGACATTTCCCTCTCACTGCCTGCTCATCTCCCTTAAGACACTTCAGTGGTATCATCAGCACCGTCCACTTCTAAGAGTACAGAGGGAATTTCTGAGAGTGCAGCTGCAGTTTGGTTAGTCACCAGCTTACTTAGAGGATGACTTCAAAAGCATCAAAGCAAATTAGTGGCATGAGTCCTACTACTTTCATATAGGAGCTTGATCAAGGGATTTTACATCCTAATCCAAAATCCCCTTCTGACCATATACACAATCTATCAACTGCAGCACCACACAATCTGTCCTACACCTGATTTACCGTGTTCCTTTGAAGCACTCTGAGGCTATGAGGCACACGCCTTCCAAATGGTTACACAGGGATATATTTAAACTTTCTACAGATCTTCACAGAAAATCAACTAATGATGAATACAAACTCAATTAAAAAACACACAGTCTGCGAGAAAGAGCAGCCAGCAGTAAACCATGGCTCTGTTTTAAGGTGAAACTGCACCTATACGTAGCATACATAGCATAACCTATGACTAACATTTCCCCACTGGCACACAATTGTTCCATTAACACATTAGGAGGAGAGGACCTGACAGCTACAGAGACAGGGTGCCATCTGTATCCTGCCCATGCATCCAAAGATTACTTCAAATCTCTCCTAGCTCAAGGCAAGATCTCACCTAGAAACGAATTCAAAGGATGAGTGTTCCAGATGCCTCATCACTCAGGAAAATGCTTTGCATACTGAAAATGACCAAACCAAAGCTATTTCTTAGGGAATGCTCTGCCAATGAGTCCTCTACAACACAACTTTAGCCCTGTGGAAGGGGCAGAGGCAGACTTACCCATGGTACACACTGCACTTTGCATGCACAAGCAGAAGCTTTCAAGTATCCCCATTTTTACAACATCAGTGCTGGGCATGACCAAAGGTCCAGCTGTCCCATGGTGGTTCCTCACTTTGAGCCACCAGTGCAGGGAATATCCAACCTTTTCCTGCCCAGCTGCTGTGAGTGATGCAGCACAAGTACTGCTATATCAGATCACACAGCCAATCAACCAGAGAGGACTGGACACCTGTCTTGTCCATCACTCACAAAGCAAGTTATTTAAACAAATTTCAGGAAATCACAATTATTCCCTCCAGCTCCTGGCATTGTAAACAGAACTTCTAATCCAACAGAGAACAACTTGATTAACAAGGCATTTATAATCTATAGGGAAAGAACGGTTATTTCAGAGTTAGATCATCACACAGATCTGTTAATGGCAATGGGCAAAAACTTCCAACAAACCCATCACCAGAACAGAAATGCAGGGGCCAGGAGGAAGAGCAGTTTCATTTTAGAGAAGGGTAGGGAGTGATGCTTTATGTGAAACAATCTATTTATATAGCAGCCCAAGCCAACCTCAGCACACAGAATAGGTAATTCTGGAATATACAGCAATATTTGAGTCCTGAGATAACCCAGCTGGGCCACACAGCCCCAGCAGCAACCAGAGATACTGAGGAAGTCCCACTTAAGCATGTGCTGCATGCTCCAGCCAGCTCACCCAGAAGCTGTGCTCTGGGACAATCCCACTGCAGAGCAGCAGTTCAGCAGCAGCAAACACACACAGTTCCCACCACATGGGTAAGGTGAGGCTGAAGGAAAAAGGAGGACAGGATTTTGGAATACGAGCAGGGAGGTGGAGGGACATGGCAAGCGGGGAATCACACAAGTACAGCAAGAAGATGTAGCTTCACAACACTTCTAGTGAAAATTGAACTTATTTTAAAACACATTGGGTAGCATGGTTTGCTTCTTGAGGAAAGGCAGGATGGAGCTGCCAAGAAGGAGGTTGTAGTTTTTTTATCTGGGTAGGGCTGGAGAAAACACATTGATGGGAAGCTACTATTGGCTGAAAGGAAGAGTGTGTGAAGTCTCTGGCAGGAGATCTCTTACAACCTTCTGTGCCAAAGGAAGAGGGACTAAGAGGATTCACACGGCTTGGGGAGCTGAGATGACAGAAGATGTTGAGAAGACAGAAGAGAAAAAGGTCCAGAGAAATATTTTCAGTAGTTTTTGGCAGTTACATTTTACAACAAAAGCCACTCTTCTCTGCCCATGGAAGGTCTCTGCAGCACACAGAGATTAAGCCAGTCCTTCCAAACAGGCAGTGCATTTATCACAGCTTCATTGCAGGATACACACATGTACACCCACGCACCCAGCCCTGTCACAGGTCACTGCAGGCAGATCCAACTGCTTATTCACTGTCTGCCCAGCTCCAGGAGCTCCCCACTGCAGGCTTCCATACTGATCTCAAAAGCTTACAGCTCCAGTTAAACGCCGGTACAACGTGGTGATCAGTGACACACAAGAGAGAATGAAAAAATTATTGACTCAACATGTCACGCCTCTGTGATGTAAGGGTGAACTCGTGACAAGGTCACACACTGAATCAGATACAAAAAAAACCCAAATCAGCTCTGCTGCCTGGAAATCCACTCATCCACTAGCCTGTGGAGAGAACTTTCCATAGGTCAGGTGGCTCATAAAAATTCCTCCACAATGTGCATGTTTCCCAAACCATCAGGATGTTTACAGAAGAAACTGCCTAGGTACACAAGTCCTTCCCTCACTCAAAGTGAAAGACTCCAAAAGCAGATTCTAGAAATCCACAACCAAAAGCAGGACAGGCTTCATGGGGGTGAGGGAGAGCAGGGGAAAAGGAGGTGTACTAATGACACAACCTAAGCAAAACCCACACACCTAATATGTAACAAGAAAAGCAGAATACAATGCCACCTGTGGATCCAAGGAGAACAGATCAAAAGCAAAGCCATCTCCAGCACCCTTAGCCTAAGATACAAATGGATTTCAGTGTATTTGTGGACATGCCACCACCACCCTCAAGAGCAGGTTAAAGCTAAAGAGACGGAGTAACATTGTCAAGTGAATAAACGATGGATACCAGACAACCCGTGAAAATGCATTTGAGGCAGGTGTCACTTTCCATTATAGGGGGAACCTGGCAGATTCTAGGAAAAAAAATCCACACTCCACAATTAGGCACATTCTACCAAAAGGAAAGCAATTAGTTTTGATGCTTGGACACACATTTTCTTTTACAAATTGCAACACACTCCCTGTACCAGAGGCTTCAATAAATACCCCAAGGTTACAGGTCACAGGAGAAGTTCCATTCTCAGGATAAGCACATGCTCCTTCCTTATTTAATTAGGAAGCCACACAGAGTTGTGGCTTGTTACTGCAAATGTTTTCAGGACAGAAAGTCCTAAGCTTTTCCTGCTTATCACAGCATCTTGTGGATTTTAACACAACAGCTACAGTGAAAAGCCTGTGAAATCTGATCTGCACCAGAAGCTCTGTTCACACAGAATACAGAAAGGCCCTGCAGTGAATGGATACAGGGAAATAGGCTCAGAGCAGGAGAAACACACAGTTGATGTTTCTAGTTGCACAGGAGTGGGACATGCTCAAGTGAGCACCCACCAAATCCAGTAAGAATCCCTCTTAGTCTCTCCAGTAAAAAAAAAAACAAGCAGGGAGTGGAGACATTGGTGTGCTCAGCAAGCTGAACCAGGACAGCACTGCAGGGACACTGCTCTGACAAGTGCCAGCCTCAGTGCAGGAAGACACAAGAGCAAGTCTTGAACAACCACTCCAGCACATGCCTGGAGACCTGCAAAATAATGTACAGTGTATGCATTTTTAAAAGTTCATGCTATAGCTTTCCTCTTGCCCTCTTTCTCAAGAAACAGGAGGAAAGGATTACAAAGTTGTTAGTTACTAGCAACAAGCTAGGAAATAATTCATGCAGCCAGTGTTGCTAAGTTTGAGGCCTGAGCGGATTTGGAGACAATACTACAGAGTCAGTTGAGACAAACCATTTGCTCCTGAGCTCAAAAAAAACCCCTTGCTTCCATATGTATAGCAACCAATTCCATTTCAGTGAAAACACTCAGAGAATTAAAATATGCAAGCAGCAGAGACAGGCTCCTTCCATTTCTGCTCCTCCTGCCTTTATGACACACAACAGTACAGAAAGGGTACTTCATTTCCCACCTGATTTTCTCACACCAAGGAACATGCTAGTTATGTCTGCTCTTTTCTACACATGAAGGAGGAATGCCATAAGATCCCATGCCTATGGCCAAGTGCAGCCATGGGATGTATTCCCAAAGCTGCCTCCAAGAAACCAACCTGGTGCCCTCAGACAGGAACTCACCAGGGGCTACACCAAAGAAACGCCAAATGCCACATCACACCCTTTCAAAAATGAGAATAAGGGAGGGAAAATTATTTAGGAGAAATCATGTGACTTAGCAGACAGAAACTCCCATTTTCCATTCAAAATAACTTCCTCCCCACCAGAAAAGCAGCTCATCACAGACAGAAAAGGTCTCACACAACTCAAGTGACAGCCACCGTGAAACAAAAGGCCACCAGGAGCACCACCAACCATGAGGCTGCTGTAAGGGCTGGATCTAGGCTCTGCACAACAAATCAACAGCTCAACTGCCCTGCCAGGGCAGAGCCCCCACAAAGCCAGAGGGAGAGGCAGCACCTGGCACCTCACTCATCCAGCGCTGTGCCCAGCACCTCCTGGAATAACCTCCCTGGAAATAACAGCGACCCAGAACCTTCCATGCATGTTCGGTAGGATCTTGGCACTGGAATAAGTTGCCAATGCAACAATCAACGAGTCAAAGCAATTAATAAGGGGCCTGTTGTCATTACTTCAGCTGTGGCAGTTAATACACATGGAATTAAACTCTCCTGCAAAATTAGGGCAACACAGAATATGGGTGTTTCCTTATCACAATGTATGTAACAGAAAAGCCCCCTCAAATCTCAGCAGTCACGTATACATGCTAAGATTTACTGAATGGAGGGAGTTGAACCTGGTAAATCTGTAGTTTGCAAGTCTGGCAACGATCATAAGTGGGTGCTGGTGTGTGTCGAGTAAAACAAAAGGATTTCACAATACCAGAATGATACAATATAGGGATGTAGCAAATTGTTCTTCAGGCAGGGGCAGTTCAACAGGCATTAAACAGCATCAAAAATGTTGGTTTTGCACAAGCTATTTATTCCCAGCCTCTAGATGTCTGAGAAAGAGGCAGGTTGACTAGTGAGGGACCAGCATGTCACTTGCTATTTATGCTCTCACAAGTGACTGAATTTGACAGGGACAGTTGATAACCTTCTGAAAATAACTGAACTATCAAAGAATCTGCGTCTTAGCTAACACAGGTTTTTGGTTTTGCAGCTTGCAAAAATGCAGACTCTCACTCTAAGGAGATGATCTTGCAACTCTACCCTGGAAGTCATTGAAGTGGAATATCTATTCTCTAGGGACAATTCATAACTCCCTTTCTGAAGATCTCTATTTGTCTCTCACTGAGAACTTTAAAGTCACCTATTTCCTTTGCAGTATGTCAGGTACAAATATTGCTAGGTTTTTTTTAATTTAGGCAACTAGAAGGGCTCTTCATGCTCAATCAAAAACAGATTAGTCAAGTTAACCTATGTGGGGCAATCCAGAAGTTACAGCTCTCCTGACCAAATGCATGTAGCTTGGGTCATCCCAAATCCCACACTTCCAACTTCTCTAATTACTAACAACTGTAGGTCTACTAAAACATGATGAAGATTGGCATAGGGAAGCTTGGGAGATGATCCCTTCCAAGCACTCCATCATTCAGCATTCATCTGCACACACAGAGAGCCAGGTATAGCAGGAAGAAAACTGCAAGACTTTCATACCCTGTATGTTTTTAGCACATCCCAGCTGTGTAAGGCTGGGACCTCAACTCCTGTCACTAGCAGGGAAGGGAAGCACAGAAAAGCATCCCCCAGCCTGAATGGCTGCTGTAACTGATGCTGGGGAGGTCAGTGTAAGCAGCAGTGGAACACCAGCCAGAGCTTCTTCCCATGCATGTGTGTACAGTGATTTACTGGGCACCTGCAGGCACTCAGTTCAGTTTAAGGATTGGTGCCTACAGGCTCTCTGCTGTAGCAATGGACCAAACCTCACCAAGTTAAAACACCTGCCCAATTCTATATACTCCAAATGGGAGAAAGGGCAGAGTTTCTGATCAACAATCAGAAAAAGAGGGATTCCCAAATTCCCAGATACTTGGGAAATGCTCTTGCATAGGAAGACGTTATTTCATGTGAGCAGAATGGTGGAGAGAATATGGAGAGGCATTCAGTTAAAAGCAGTGCCATCTATAATTATAGATTCCCCAGCGACAACAAAATAAATTGGGAATTGTAGAAACACTGAAGGGAAAATAAAAGTTGTCACTGATGGTAAAAGTAATAATTAATTCTGGAGCCTTCTCTCTCTCTGCTCCTCACCACCATCTCGGTGGGAATGTGCCAGGCTCTTTCCCAGCAACAGAATTATTTCTGTAAAACATTTTTGTAAGTTGCAATACCTCTGTAACTGAAAATAGAGGCAAATGCGAGCGCTTAGTGGGACCTTTGAAACCCCAGCTGTGAAGACTCATTAACTGTAAGTACATTTTTGCAGATGCACAGCTCTGAATCTGACTCATAACTCTCCTCCCATGACAGCAAGACCCGGGATTCAGGTAAAAGGCTTAAGATAATTGATATGGATCCTTACTCAGGCAAATTAGGAGGAAAAAAGCAGCAAAGAAGAGACTTAAGGGATATGGTAAAGGAAGTGGGATCAGAAGTTGGCTCTGTTGAGGGATCCATCATTTGCAGTTCCAAGGCACAAGGAGGGCAGTATGAGATGGGAATCTATGTTTTATCTAACAAATTTTATGCATCTTGCTCTTGTATGGGGGAAAACAGCTCTAGCTGCAAATACCAGGTCAGAGTAAAGGCCCCTCTTGAATAGTTACTGCGGATTTCAGTCATTTTGTCCTTTCAAGGGCTGGAAATGTTCAGGTTTACCAGGCTCAACTGCACCTAAGGGTAGTCCTTGTGTCTGCAGCTCCAGGTTGCCAAAGGACAGGATAGATATGGGGGAGATGCACAATTAAGCACCTCTCCCACACATAAGGCATATGGCAAAGTGGAGCACTCAAGTCACAGCTGACTCAGAGCTGCACACAAGGGTATGCACCTACAGTCACATGTGCATGTGTGTGTGCACGAACAGCCGGGGGAAGCGTTTACTGCCAGCACAGCTCTTCCCGACTGCATTCCAGTGAGTACAAAAACAGCAGGGTCAAAACCTGCAGTAGGAGTCTGTCAGCCAGCAGCCTCTGACTGCAGCCAGCGTGCTGACACACACCAGGGAGGAGGGCAGACCACTTGGTGTCCAGCAGCTCTTTCCCGCTGGCATTTCTAAGCCTGATACAAGATTCTGGTAACAACAACATTTAAACCGCGGTGTTGTGTATTATACAAGAACAGATCTTCCTTCACAAAAACCTCATTGGCTTTCCACCACCCCACCAAAAAAAAAAATTTTAAATCTTCTAGCAGCATTGACCGAATTGTAAAGCAACCTGGTTGGCTTCCATGCATCCGATGGCCTCTTCCAAGAGTGAAAACTCCACGCAGACATAGCCATAGTCGTAACCTGGGGACAGCATTTAAATACAGACGGGAGTCATGTTAGTGCCTTGTCATACAGAAACCCACATTAAATAATCAATTTCCCTTTCCCTCCAATAACAAGCCCTCTAACCACCACCCCTCTACCTCAGAATGAAAATGAAAGAAACCAGGGACTAGCTGGATGATGATTAACTGTGCAGTTTACCATGAACATTAATAGTAGTGTTCCCACTTTCCCTTACACAACCCAGCGACAATCACACCCTTTCTCAGGGCAAGAAATAATTGCTTTGCTGTTTGTTTTCTCTAAGTCATAGTGACTTTCCATTGCCAGTTTCACATGTTGTGCTACCTTGGAGGCAGCACTCTCCAAAGTAAGTGTTGATAAATCATTTCCAAGTACCTCGCTGCAGATGTATTTTACACGAATAGCCAGCATTTTAATTGGGCAATATTTCAGAAAGAACTAACACAATTCCTTTGCCTTTGCTATTTTTCTTTCAACATCTGCTTATTTTTTGAAGTCCAATCCCTTGCACTATGAAAAAGTGCAGCTGAGCAGGAATGAGAACTCAAACTTTCTCATTTTGGTGTAGATATCACTGCACACATAAGAGGATGTGGGAGCTTTAAGTTTAGATTCAAGAAACTACAGAGCCTTTACTCTTCTCACTCCTTGGAAAGCTGTCATCTCTGTCACTGCAGAAGGGATCCACTGATTTAACTGTGTACTCCAGTTACCTGCACTGAAATATTATGTCCCAAAGTAAAGTGCAGGGTGAACACTACATAATCTAAGACCAACTCAAGATCCATCCCTGATGTTGAAACTATCTCCAAGATCTCGAGTGCTGAGGAACAACCTAAAGTCACAACCTCACCCTTCACGTGTCAAGGCCACCACACTCCAAAACAGCACCTTCCAGATGATCAGGGGCAGAGATGATCCTACATGGGCATAAGCAGTGAGAGGGCTTGGCTCCCTCCTCCTGCTGCTCTTTTGGCTGGTTTGGAGAGAGAGGAAGGCTGGTCTGCAAGTGATTTGTGCCACTTTAGGCACCTAGCTGCTGGTGAAGAGTTTGTCTTCCCTCCTCCTAAAGATGCACATCTCAACTCCAGTATTTTCAACCCAGATGTGTATCTGGCCCCTACTGCTTCAGCCCCTCACCTTCCATGAAAAGGTAACTCCATGCATGCTTCTCTCAGGCAAGGCATTCCAGCCTCCTGGAAAACAGCCCCCATCTCCCTCAAGACTCTGCCTAAGAACATTCGCTGCACTCTCTAGTTTTTCCTTCTCTCTCACTTTACCATCTTTGTACTTTACCACATCAAAGACCAGACCACACAAAATTATTTCATCATCAAGGCTACTGATTTTTTTAATCTTTTTTCTTTATTCTGGGAGCTCTTTGCATGCTGTTCTAACAACACAATCCTGACTTTGCACCTTTGCCTCTAATAACAAGACTCCAATTTGAATCTAGCACCTCTTCCACCTCATAGAGGAATTTATTCCCCTTTCCCATATTATTTTAGTCAATATAATTATGTTAAATGGAAATTTATCAATCTGTTCAGCTCAGTGGAAGATGCAGTCCAGCAGTACAACATCTGTGGTGGAAGGCAGCTAAAGGCACTTGATTCTCGTACATCAAGTGGGCACCTGGAACTAGAGGTGTGGTATCAGCTGGCAGAATTCACAGACAGAACCAAATTGATTCAGCTGTTCCCACAGCATCCATTCTGCTCTGCAGTACAGCCACACCGGATCACATTTTGAAAATGAAGGAGTTCTCCGCCCTGCAGAAGGCAGCTGCTCTCCAGGAGCAGTGCTGCCCCTTGCTGGGAGACTGCTCTGCATTCCGGGCAGACACCTCTGCTACTCCATGCACAGTGTGCAGCCTCACGTGGTACATTTTAAAGCCTTACTCAAATCCAGAACTCTCGAGTCACTTCTTTCCCTTCTGTTTAGAAAAGGGCTGCATGAATGATATTTGTCAGCCCATAAGGCTCCTGATTCCCCCTCAGAGAGGATTTTTGAAAGCTTGCTGTAATCAGCAAGGCAAGATCAGAGCACTATCTTGCTTCCATGTGTAGAAGACCTCACGAGAAACACAAAGCAAGACTGCAGAAGTTCTCATTCTATTTGCTCTGCAATAAGAGGACGTTTACATCCCAGTCCTCATGAAGGGAATGAGTAGTTTAGACATGGATTTAATCCAGCATGACACAACTGAGAGTGCAAGGCTGAAAGTTATACAGAGATACAAAAGCTCAGACGCTTGGAGGAATGTACGCCACAGGATCATTCCAAGCATTACATGGAGACAGTTAAGGGGAAGCCCAGCACATTTCTCCTTCTGCACTTTCCCCTCCTCTGCTCTCCCCCACCAAACTCACAAACAGAGCAGCAATAACATGTACAAAAACAATAACCATGGGCCCCATATCCTGCCAAAACGCAGCTCCAGGCCAGACGCTCAGCTCTTGTGGTCGGCTCGCAGCGCTCTGGAATTCACTACAAGCTGTCCTTGCACAGACAGCACCGAAGTAGTGATGCAAGAAGAGAGCAGCCTGGAGCCACTTGCTGAAAACCACTGCTGAAGACGTGTGGGGGCTTGACACTTTTCCCCTCCCCCAGATCCAGAGCTTTGCATGGATCTGACAAGCACACTCAGGATGTGAGAACTACGGAGTAACATCAGCCTTGGGCGGCACGCCACCCCTGCTCTGCCCCCCTGCCCCCAGCTCCTCCAGAGCATCCTTCCATTTTAGGCCATGGCAGGGAGGCAACTGAAATGGAAGCCTGTGGAACAAAGGCACCACACCTTCAAAATGCAATGGCTGCTGATTTTTCCACCATCTGCAACAATCACATTACCCAGAGGACAACACTTGAAACAAAACCAAGTGGCTTGAGGCTGGTTCTTAAGGGGGAGCAACTACAGAGGCTCCTGCCACCAGGTGCTGTTGTGCCTCTTCCCTGCCTCCTCCACAGGGCTGCTTCAGCTCTGTGTAGCAGCTGCTGAGCTTGGATATTTTTGTTTCCGGAGACTTCACAGAGTTTGCCTGTCAGAATGCCAACAATTTAGGTGCTGTTACCAGAAGCAGGGCATGGGATTTTGATGGAGGAACAGGGCCAGGCACCTAATGGCAGGAACTGGTTCCATAAGCATCCCAAGGTAAGCAGTGCTCCCCTGTGAGTGAGAGCTGTTGGACACCCTCTGGTATTCTTCAGGCCACGGAAGTAAAATCAAAGCAATCAAACCAGCAAAGCAAAACCACTGCTAAAGAACAGTGTGGGGTTTTTGACTCAAAGAGGACTAACTTCACATGCAAGGTTTCACATGAAGATATAAATCCTGGCTTCTTCACCTATTGATCAATACAATACTACAGTTTCAGGATGTTTCAGCTTCATTCAAGAAATTAGAATGGAGTAATGATTTGCAGAAGTATATATGATCAACATAAACTCTGTCAAAATCCTTGTGTGGTATTTCCCCCACACAACCTCTGAGCACACTGCAGCACAGCTACACTGTCCAAATGATTTTTCCAACAGGAACACTTGAACTTGCCCAGATTTTGGCCCTAGCACAGCCACAAAACATGCATGTCCTCATCTCCCCCCATGTTTCAGGTCAGCTGTGTAAAAGGACTCTTGTACCTTATTTAGCTACTTCCTTTCAGCTGTGCAAGTCTACAGTACCACAGGCTGTGTACGACAGATGAAATCAGAATGCAAGGAGAGCGTGCACATAGATTGCAGAGGACTTCTGCTTTCCCTTAAGTGCTTCTATGTATACACAATCCTTTACGGATGCTCCCGAAGCATGCTCGGCTGTCTCCTGCACTGAAAATGGCACAAACACTTAATACTTAGGAATAGGGACACATTTAGAGCTCCAGGAAGCTGCTCTGCGAGCACCGGAATAAGGAACATTCTGCCTCTGAAACAGACGTGTCTTAGCAAAGTGAATTTTGACAGCAAATGGAGGGTCCCTGCTAGCATGCAATAGTTTGGCTAAAAAATCCTGAAAGCCTGCCTTAAAATTACTGTTCTTTGGCTTCAGATATAGAGATCAAAGACTTGAGATTTAAAATAAGTCTTGTCTCTATCCAGACACAGTTTCTACTGAACAACTGACACATAGTAATGTGTTACTTCACCATAGTTTGTTATATCTAAGATCTAAATAAAGGAAAACCATAATGTTGTTCTCATAGGGGCTGTAAGCAGTGTGAAGACAAAAAAAAAAAAAAAAAATCTCTGGAGTTTTAGAAGACCAAATGAAAAGATCCTGTAGTGACAGCAGTCCTGTCTGTGCCAAAGCAAAGATAGTTTTGGAAAGAAGGCAGGATGGCAACATGACAAAGGCAGCCAATCTAAGAGGCAATCCAGCTTCTTGATCCTAGGAATGAATGTGCAGTCAGTCATGCTCCTGCACAGCCCCAGCAAGCTTAGGGCATGAGGTCACCTCACGTCCATGGGGAGCCATCACCTGCCTTTGCAAAAACAACTGTGACAAACCCCCAGCTGCTCTGGTCCAACACAAAGATGTTCCTTCTCCTCCAGGACAAGAAGAAGATGGCCTCCCATTAAAGTAACTCCATGTAACAGCTCACCAAAGGACACTACACTAACCTGGGCAGCTGGGCCACCTGCCAGTGTGGTGGAGGTCCCAAGCAGCCTCAGGGAAGATGGATGCAATGCAGTCTCCTAGGCAGAGAGCTTCCCCACCATCACTACAACACCTGACTTGTGTTTTTTCTCCTAGGACAAGACAGAACTACCACAGAAGAAAAGCATTTGCAGCTCTGGAGACTTCTGGGATTCAAAGAAATGGCACATTAAAGCAGAGCCATGGCCAGCAGCTGAAGCAGGAGATTCTTGCTGCTTGCTCCCTCCACAGACAACGTGACAGAGCAGGGTGCAGCTGAGGAAACACTCTACAGAGTTTCACCCATGCTAGAGAAGAAAGGTCTATTGCTCCAAGGACAGCCACAGCATAAAGCATGGAGTGACTATGAAGGACTTCTACATCCCTGAAGGAATCTGCAGTCTCACACACTGACCTTTGGGGAGCTCAGGTAATGGAGACAGGGATTGTGCACCCTGTTCTCAGAGAATCTGCCATTCTGTGATTGAAAGGAAGATCTACCTCATGAGTGGGAGATTTTGGCAATGTGCCCATGACCCCACGCACAAGATTTGCCTGTTTCCTCCAAGGAAAGATGCAGATGTAGGTCTGTTATTATTCACTCATACCAGAGTGAATAATACTGGAGAACACAGGGCTTTCTCTGGATCTCTGTGCTATTACACTGGGCTACTATTAGGAGGCATCATACACTCAATGCTTCCAAGAAAACAGGAGCTCCTGGACATGCTCAGGAATGGCTGTACCTGTGTTTACTCAGCAGGCACTGCCTTTGCAGTGAGGATGGGCACCAGAGTAGTGCCTTCCGTGGCGAGCAGAGGAAATAAATCTGTCCAATCAGTCTGAAAAGCTGGAGGGCACCCCCGCAGCACGGCGGCAATCTATCTATGCTACCACAGAAGCCAAAATCATGAGCTCTCTCAATAGCAGCTGGTGGATTCTGAGCATCCATAAATTTGTCAGAGCTCTTTACTGCACAGATAAATTGGTCTTCAGAGCTACTAAAGCTGAAGAGCTATACTAGAATAAACAAGACAATCTGCAACAAGCCATATCCCCAGTCCCTTTCAAAGGCTGAGCATTTACAAGCCACACCTGCTGCTGGGAAAAGGCCTGTCACTTCCTGCCAGCCCTCTGTGTAAAGAAGTACACTCTTACACACTCATTCATGACAGAGAACAACACTGAAACCACAGGAAATGAAACAGAGCTGTATTCTCAAAGATAGAGCACTGCAGTCCATTCTCCTTCCTCCATCCTGGAGAATAAGACACAGAAAGGACCTGCCTGAGACAACTCCCAAGGTGGACACCAGCAGCTCCATCCATAAACTACAGGAACTACTACAGTCAGAGCCCCAATGGCTGTCAACCCTTCTTGGCCTAAGGAGGACAGTTTATATATAGCACAAAGGAGAGGAGAGAAAAAAACCCAATGCTAAGATTGTACACACTGTAGTTTTATTAAAGACAAAGCATCACATTATGTTTGTACAGAAACCTGGAATCTGAGGAATGCTGGAGCTTCCACTAGACTCCATGAGAGAGAACTGTGAGCTGCATACCTGGGAAGATGTTCCACCCAGGAACTTGGTTTTAAAGTGCTGCTAATGTGAACCTGGTCTCCAGGATATACGACTTGTCATCTTAGCACAAAGTAATCAAGGTAATGTCAGTACACTGTGCAAAGCCTTGAAGTTTTGCTCCAGAGATGCAAAAGGAATGAGCACCTTTGTAAAAATGGATTCTGCATGTCAAATAGGCTGTGAGCATGTTTTATGGATGGATGTGTTTGTTGTCTTTTTGGAATAGGCCTTATAACCCTGAACCAAGGTTGATCACCATCACAAACACTGACTTAGACCAGATTTGTACTTCCTATTTCCCAAGCCACCACAGATAAGGGAAGAGGAGCAAGAACACCTTTTGCTTCCAAGAGACAATGCACTGGTGCCCTGAAACCAAGTAAGGCAAGCCAAAAGCCTACTGCCCACACAGCTGGGAAAACTGGCAAGGAATGCTATTGATGACCATGAAATAATTCCAGCTAAGTGTATTTTTTGGTTCTTGGCATGCTAGTCTAGCTACAAGCTAGATTCAATTGGTTCAGGCAGATCAGTGCTGAAGATATTTCCACAAATCCTGGCAGGTGAGCCCTGCAGTCTGCAGAACTCTGCTGATCACTGGGGGATCTGACCACACCTCAATGAGAAACTCCTTGTGTGCTACAGGATGTCGTGAGCTCAGGGATGGTCACCTCAGCTCTCAGCAAGTGCCTAAGGTCTGCATGCCTGAGTCATGGCTGATGCTGCAGACTGGGCCACACAACCACCGCTGTGCAAAGCACTAAGCACAGCAACAGGAGAGTATTTGTGCTATGGTGCATCAGCACCAGCCTTGATGGTGAGCTGAGCTGCCCTCTGTATAATTAGCACAACAGGCCAGATGCCCCTCTGCACCACAGCATGTGCTAGAGCCATCCCACAGCAAGCCACAGCGTGTGCTTTGTACCAAACCCAAGAATCCAAGTCCTTGTGGCACCTAGTCCTCATCTAAGTCCGGAGGGTTGGTGCCAAGCCCTCTATATGGGGAAGCCACCAGCTCACCACAAACCCACCCTTTGGAAGGATTTCCCCCTGGGCACCGCATCACTCCAGAAAGGAAACAAAAAGGTTTCTGTTTGGCACAGTTCCAGAAACACTCCCTCCTCTGCAGAGAAGCAGCTCACCTCCCCAGCCTACCTCAAGCTGAGAGCTGCAGCACAATGGCACCTGTGGCAGAAGCAGCGTCTTGCCAGCACTTCTGACCTCCAAGAGCTGCCCTACTCAAACACCACCCACAGCAAGGAAGCTAAATCCCTGTTATATGTGGGCCTGACAAATGCACAGCCAGGTCTGCCTCACGGGAAAGGTGATCTC
>VYZP01026912.1:49879-76779 GCA_013400635.1 Hypocryptadius cinnamomeus
TTTTTTTTTGTGGGCTGGAACTATCTGATTTTTCACCTAAGCAAGGCTCCAATACATTATTTAAAAAACCAGAATGATACAGTATCAGCACATTTTAAAATAACACCAAATGCCACCCAAAGCAGTGGACAATGCCTTAGCAACTACAGCAAGTACAACTACACGTTGCACTCTGAGTTTCACTACAGAATCACTCACCAAGATTAATCAAAGCATACAGAGATTTCCTAAGGTACACGGTCCATTTCACCACCATGTAGAATAGCAATTAAAACTTGGATCAAGGTCAGCACTCCCCACCCAATACATTAAAGAATGATGCCAATAAAATCCACTCAAAAATCATTAGAACAGCACAATTGATATAATCACAAGACACAATCCCTCCCTCATCAACACTGCTACTACATGCTCTGGAGGATACTGATTTTCATCAGCTTTCTCAACACTGCAGTAGGCAATTATTTGAAGTACTCTTACAGCAGAAACCTAAGGCATGCCATGAGCAGTACCTTTATCACGCCGATTTTCAAGGGACTGAGGTGCACACATGAGCAAAGGATGAAAGAATGATGCACAACAGAGGAAAATTCTAGATTTTGGTGGCTTCATTTTTATACCCAGCACTCTCTTGCAAACACAGGCCCCAAGTAACAACCAGAGGAACATACACTAATAAAAATATTGTGCTGTGCAGGTCAGCTGCACATTAATCTTTAGAACAGTTGCAGTGACATTCAAAAATGTCTCACGAAGGAGTATATGGGGATATAGACTTTTTGCAAGTGCATGTAGTGGTAGAACAATGGGGAATTGGTTTAAACTGAAAGAGAGTGGATTTAGATTAGATTCTAGGAGTAAATTCTTCCCTGTCAGGATGGTAAGGTCTTGGCACAGGTGGCCCAGTGAAGTTGTGGATGCCCCATCTCTGGAAGGGTTCAAGGCCAGGTTGGACAGTCTTGGAGCAGCCTGGGACAGTGGAAGGTGTCCCTGCCCACACCAGGGATTTGGAACAAGATGGTCTTTAAGGTTCCTTCCAATCAAACCACTCTGTGATTCTATGATATATGGACTTATTAACTCATGGAAAGAATTAAACTCTCAAAGTTTTAATAAAATGGTGTGTGCAATCAATGTGCCAGTATTTCTGAACTAATTTTCTTCTCTTACAAGTGTTAACAGCACATAATACTAAAAGCCATATAGCACATCACATTAGCTCACAACAGCTAAACTAAATATCACTAGAAAAGGTGGTGTGGAGGACTAGAAATATTAAAAGCAGCTGTTGCTTAAAAACGACGTTAAAAACTTCACAGAAATGCAAAAACCATCAATTAACTTGTGTGTTCTTTGGCCATCACAACTAGCTCCATAGAGACCTCACAACTTCTACCAAAACAGTAAACAGTGAGTTTCCAAGGCTTATTGTATTTAAGAATGTTCCTGAAATACACGATACATTGAAGTGCTTACCGAAAAGACCCCATTCTGTTGCCTTGCCGATGGTCTCCCCACATTTTGATCTTGTCTGGTAGGCTTCCAGAAATGGTTAATTCACTCTAACAACACCACAACCTGTTGAATAAACAACATGATGATAAGGCACAAGCCAAGGAACACACATGACATGAGAAAAATACTGCTGGTTAGAAGGGGTATGTGTAACATCTGATCAGGATCCACAGATACACAAGACCACACTCAGGCATGAATGAATTCAAGTGTTGCATTTCTCCACGTTCAAATTTGTAAGCGCCAAATGACTCCTGAAATCAAACTGTCAATATGGTGGGCAAACAATTTGATATCTGCTTTGATTAACATAGAGCTTTCCAACATACTGTGCTGTCTGACACTATTCAGGGTGCAGCTAGAAATGTGAGAACGCCGCCATCTATAAACAACAAGGACCGCTGCCGAACAACAGTTTGCAATTAATGTTTAATCCAAAGTATTTTTGCCAAAAGCTCTTTGCTGTTCAAGGAAATGATCACCACTCTTGGTCTACCATGGATACTGTGCCCTCAGAAGTATGTAGATAACGGAGGAGGTTTTGCCAATAAATCATGACAGGCACTGTTCTCCAACGCTGCCCTCATCAAGCAGAGTGACGCAAGTAACACTTGCCTCAACAGAAATCTAAAATTTCATCCACTTCCTCCCACCAGCAGAGAAGGTGAGGATTTCCTGGCGATAACCAAAGCCAGGACTTGAAATAGGAAGTACTTCCGTCTTTCCAAAAGAAAAAAAAAGGCTGCAGCAGAGCATGGAGAAAACTGAGGGAGATGGCAACCTGATGGCTTCAAACCCAAACCTGCTCTGGCCAATCCAGCTGCAGTGGGGCAGGAGGGCTGACCGTCACCAGACCAAGGCTGGGAGACCTGGTGCTTACACGCTGTTCCAAAGCGGGATTATTTACCTCCAGTGGCTGAGGGGACAGAGGACAGTACAGACAGTCACTGCCAGGCCTGGCTGGAGCAGCTCTGTCAAAGAAAGGCACACAAAGTCCTGTTTGTTCTCCCTTCCAAAGGTCAGTATTGCCATAGCAGAGGCAGGTCAGCAGAGCAGGTTATGACAGACCTTCCACCAGGGAGCAATTCCGGATGCTGCTGCTGGCAGCTGTCTGTGCCAAGGAGCTGAGGGAGCTGCTGTGCCAAGAGAGAGTCCATGCTCTTGCCAGGGTCCACTAGCCACCAGGAAAGGCTCAGGTGGGAGCCAGGGACAGCAGGTTCTGGCAGAAACCAAGCATGCAGAAGCTGTGGAAGGCAACCTGTGCAACCACCCCTGATCCATCCACCCCAGTGTCACTTCCAAAAAAACAGGTTCATTCCATTGGCCACTCAAGCCTGAGAGTACAAGTCTGCTCACATTTTACATTGCTCTTGATAAATAACTGCCCTGGTCCCAAGGATTTCCTCCATCTTCCTAGGAGGAAAAGTTCTCTTTCTAAGAGAACCAAGACCTCCCTTCATGGCGAGGGCAGGCAAAGGGAGATGGTTCCTGTTCTCAGCCAGTCCTTCCATCTGACATCTTTTGCAGCCTGCAGACCTCGCACTTCTTGCTCTTCCCTTCTGGATTCCCCCCCCCACTCCAGTTCTCCTTAAGTCAACAACCTTACCAACGCTTAAAAAAATAAAAATAAAATCCCTTGCCAGCTGGTAACTGTTTAGACATAATATTCAAATTATCAGACAAGGAAAAAAATACCACTGGACAGCTACCAGGCCTGGCACAGACCTGCTGAGCCATGCAGCCACCTCCGGGAGCGTGAGGTCATGGATCAATAACACAGGGAGCAACACTGGCTCCGACAGCCCCCACTCAGCCTGATTTGCTCCCCGCCTCCACCTTTGGCAAAGCACCGGGTGTAAGTTGTGCCAGCTTGTGCTTTTCTGGGTCTGCACCACGGATGACCCTCAGAAGAGAGTTATATTTAACCCAGGTCACTTCAGTGATACGCTTTACCACACAACTCCACAAACCAAGGTGACAGCAAACCGCAGGACAGGGACAGAAGGGTCTTAGCCTGGCTTCCACTGACGCCAAGATCTCCTGAAGGTACACCCTGCTACAACTGCTCCAAAAAAAGCACACCGTGATGAGACATCGTGAGGATTCACCCTTCTGCCACGGGCAGGTATCTGCCAGCTCAGCTCCCACCTCCCAGCTCCCAGGTAAATGCTGGGAGACAGGTCAGTGTGAGTGAGGCTGTTTGCCAAAGACACCCCAGGCCAACAGTAATCATGGCAAAAAGCCACCTGCGTGCTTGGAACTGTGCATCCATTCGTTTTGTCATACTCTGGTCACAACCAAGTGTTTGAGGAGATGGAAACAGTCCAGTCACTGGCAGAGCCCAGACCAACAGCTCTCTAGGACAATAATGAGCATCTACAACTACCCTGAACATTCAGGACGCAGATATGCATCATCTTTCCCCATAGCTTCTCCTATCCCAGCTGGCTCTACCTCCTGGTGGCAAAGCCTCAGCTCCACTGAAGATACAGAAGGCACAACTAAACAAGGAGCAGCTCTTTTGTGGTTTTAGTTCTTCCAATGACTGGTGGCCACACAGGCCTCCCAGGAGAGGCTGGTGGAGCTCCAGCTGCTCCCTGGCAATTCCACCCAATGACTTCCTCAGGACCGTGCCCCTGCCCTCCCCAGTGCTTCCCCAGACAGCCCTGGGGAGGTTCCTGACTCCACTTCCCAATCTGCACGTGCCAAGCCTGACAGCAAACTCTTGGAGCTCTTATTCCAATTTATATCCTGTTATGGGAAAACAATGCCTTTGATCATGGGGATTGTGCAGCTGAGCCACACTAAGCAACTGGTCTTCTTGAGGACTAAATAAAGACATCTGTCAAGGGGCCGAGTGGGAAACACCAGCACAGCCCTCAAGTGTCTCCTCACCAATTTACACCCAACTTCACACCTTTTTTCCAAATATGGGGGAGAGAAGGGTAATTGGTGACAGACTGGGTGCTATTTTCAGAAAAATACTCTGATATTCAAAGCTTCTCTCCAAACAGATTTTGCCAAGGCTTGGTATTTATAGAGCATGAAGAAATCAAACACAGAACTACACACGAGAGCAGAGGAAGCAGTTTGCTGTGGAACAACTTTCTGTACTGAGTAAAGTTTTTGTAAGGCTGAAGAAAGGAAAAGGCCTCTGTGAAATCTAAGTACTGCAGGAGGTACAAGAGAAAACTATTCCCCAAAGCTACAGAAACGGCAAGGAGCCAAGAAAGCCAGTTATATCCAATGTTAAAGTCAGAGATCCCTAATTCAGAAAAAATACCAAAAGCATGTCACTGACATGTGGAAGTGAAGGGAGAGGGAACCATTTTGGCTCTCATAGGTGTCAGGCTGGAGGATTTTCATTTAAAAAAAGGGGATGTGCATACTTTTCATCTGTATGATGCTTCTAAAAACATGCATTAGAGACAACTGGGTGAATTCCTAACACACACCCCACCCCATTACTATCCTCACCTTGCTTGTCTCAAAGGACTTCACAAGTGCATTCCCAAGTGAATGTTGGGAAAGACTCTCACACCACCAACACCCTGCCAGGATAGGAAAGTAGGTTCCACCTTCAGCAGCACTGCCAAAAGTAACCCCACACAGCAGCAGCAACACCAGCCTCTTGAGGTGCCAATTGTTTTTAAAAACAGAGCACGGGAGGTCACTGTCATCACTTCCAGTCGTTCCTGATCACCGCCTTACGTGGCCTCCACCAGAGCCAGACCACATCCTGCCTCCACCTAAGCCTTTACTCACAGCCCAAAATCCCATTTAGCCCATCACTGGGGATTAAATCCACTAACACACAGCTCCCATCAGATCCCTCTGCATCCCAGCATGAATCCAGCCCACTTTGGTCCAGCCCTTTTACAACCATCAGCATTCCGAGATGGACACACATGTGACCTGGTGCAAAACAGGCCCTAATCTTGATCAGGGCCTCAGAACAACACTGAGATACCCACAAACACCACAACTGCTATCAGCGATAGACACGTGGCAGGCCCCAACACTACCCTGTGGGATAGCGTATCCTGATCCAGGGGCCGAGCATCCCAACCCCACAACCCACATCCCACTAGGGCGTGAGGTTCTGATGAACACACCGAGCCCACAGCACGCAGCTGCGGGCCCACAGCGCCAGGCCCCGCTGCCTCAGCCCCGCAGCGGGCCGGCCCCAGCCTCACTCTGTTCCTGAGCCACGGTGACCCCAAAACAGACACCCCCCTCCCCCCCCTCCTCACGGACTCCGCAGCCTCCCCTCCTCTACCCCGGGCAAGCCCACCCCGGGAGCCCCTCGGGACACTCCTCGACCCTCTCGCCCCACTGAGCGAGATCCCCTTTATCCCAGGCGATCCCCTTTATCTCCCGAGAGACCCTCATCACCTACTCCTCCTCTTCCTCCTCCTGCTCCGCCGCTCCCGCCTCGCACAGGCCCCACGGCCGCCACGGCGAGAACCCGGAACTTCCGGTTCCCTTCTCCCCCTTGGGCGCCCAGAGAATGCTGGGAATTGTAGTCTCTGTCGCACCGTTCCTGCCGCGCCTTCTCAGGCGTGTCCTTGAGGCTCAAGGACTACAACTCCTATGATCCCCCTTGGAGCGCACCGCCTACAACTCCCATGATGCCCCGCGGCGGGTCGCCGCGATGGCGGGGGTGTCGCCGCGGTCGGGGCCGGGACCGGCGGTAGGGCGGGAGGTGACCGCCCGCCGCCGGCTCCGAGCCCGTTTCCGACCCGCCTAGGCTGTGCCCAGGGGGCTGCAGGGCGGCCCCGGGAGGAGCCGCGGAGGTGGGTCCCTGCGCGTTGTCATTAAGGGGGGTCCTGGGCCTGGGTCGTGTCGGGGCTGCGGGAGCGGTGACACCTCAGCGCCGAAGGGGGAAGGGTCGGGGTGGGTCCGTGCTGGGCCGGGGGGGTTTTGGGGTGAGTCTCGCCCACGGGAAGGTCAGCAGGGTGAGGAGGAAAGGTGAAGACGGGGCCCTGATCCACTCCCCGGCACCGTCCAGGGCTGTCACAGGATTTTAGTGGGGTGTCTGGCTCCCCCAGGTGCGGACGGGATCCCAATAAGCTCCCCGGCACTCTCCAGGGCTGTCACAGGCTCCCCCAGATAAGGACAGAGCCCTTATCTGTTCCCCAGTACTCTCCAGAGGTGTCACAGGGTTTTGTGGGGTAAAGATTTAGCTCCCCAGGGGACAACAGAACTTTGACCAGTTCCCCAACACGCTCCAGAGCTGTCACAGGTTTGGGGGTGGGGGTTGCATGAACTCTCCCGGGTAAAGACAGGGCCATGATCCACTCCGTGATACCCTTCAGGGCTGTCACAGGACTTTGTGGGGGTGGTCTGGCTCCCCCAGGTGCAGCATTAGTGGGATTGGGTTTGGGAGCAGAAGGTGTGCCGGGGCACAGAGCAGAACCCGGGCTCCATGAGCTTCCCTAGAGCCGGGTTCAGAGGCACAGGCTCCTAGCCAGCCAGCCTGCCTCCTGTTGCTTTTGCTTGTGCTCACTTTTGGGCTGGTTTCCCCCCAGGGAAGGGAGGAAGGAGCAGGCTGGAGGCATGGCCTCTGCTGGAGAGGGCACCCAGCTCCTGGGGTGATGCCATATGTGCCAGCTCACGAGGAGTGTCACCAGCCTCGTCCCATGGCAGCCACCTAACCCAGTCCAAAGAGGGTCATAAACCCCTCCCTTTGCAAACACGAGGCCTCTGGGATCTCAGGTGTAGGGACAAGCCCCATCCAGGGCCGTGTCCCTTCCCCCTCACTGCACAGGGAGGCTGAGCAGCTTTCACAGGGGAAATCGGGGCCAAGCCTGGATGAAAGGTGCCGTGGCCAGGGGCCTGGAAAGAGCTGGGGCTGCGTGAGAGAGGAAATCCTGCTGGATTAGAGCAGCTTTCCTGACATCTCACCAGGGCTCGCTGCTGCCTGCTGAGCCAGCGGGATTGGGCCACGGGTGCTGGCCTGGTCCCGCTGGAGAGCAGAGCAGTTCAGGGCCTGCTTTGAAAGTGAGGGGACACAGGGGTGACACTGTGGGTCACATGCAGGTCCTGCCCCAAGGAATGGCTGCAGATGTCCATAAGAAGAAAAGCTGGGAAGTGCCCAATGGGTCCCTGGCGCCGGCAGATGGGCAGCACACAGAGAGGTCTGAGAGCCCCACGCCGGGGCTGGCACAGGGCACGGAGCCAGGTATGGAGCACAGCTCACCAAGGAGGGAAGCGGGGGGGGGAAAGAGCAGTTTCTCATGCGGGCTGGGACCTCCACAGCCCGTGGGCAGGGGGAGATGGGCCCACACATCACCACGGGGTGCTGTGGGATGGGGAGAGGAGGCAGGTCCCCTCTGCATCCTTCCCCCAGCATGGGGGACACGTGGACGGATGTTGCACACCCGCTGTTCCCAGGGGCGGGCCAGGAGGGAGCCATGTTCGTGCACACCCGCTCCTACGAGGACCTGACCAGTCCCGAGGACGGGGCGGCCGTGGCGCGGAGCCCGGAGGAGAGGCGGGGCGAGCCGGCCGAGCAGAGCAGCATGGAGCAGATCAGCAAGGACTTCAGCGAGCTGAGCACACAGCTCACGGGCATGGCCCTCGACCTGGATGAGGAGATGAGGGCAGGCAAGGAGGGGAAGCTGGAGCCATCCCCGCAGACCACCCGCCGCGACTCGGTGCTGTCGGGGAAGGAGGAGGAGGACGTGACCATGGACGCCTGGCGCTTGCACCGGAAGCACGTCTTCGTGCTGAGCGAGGCGGGCAAACCCGTGTACTCCCGCTATGGCTCTGAGGAGGCCCTGTCCAGCACCATGGGTGTCATGATGGCCCTGGTGTCCTTCCTGGAGGCCGAGAAAAACGCCATCCGGTCCATCCACGCAGGTACCGCCCTGGGGGGGAATGGGATGGGGGGGGTCACGGCCTGCCCATCCATGCGCCTGCCACCATGGGCCACGTCATCTGTCCCCAGGGACAGATGGGTTGCTGGGGGGACAGGCTGGAGCCTGGCTGTAGCCCTGGGGAGCCAGGCTCACGGGTCTGCCCCCGGCCCCCCGGGGACTCCCTCCCAAGCAGATGGCTACAAGGTGGTCTTCGTGCGGAGGAGCCCGCTGGTGCTGGTGGCAGTGGCACGCACCCGGCAGTCGGAGCAGGAGATTGCCCACGAGCTGCTCTACATCTACTACCAAATTCTGAGCCTGCTCACCTGGACCCAGCTCAACCACATCTTCCAGCAGAAGCAGAACTATGACCTGCGCCGGCTCCTGGCTGGCTCCGAGCGCATCACCGACAACCTGCTGGACCTCATGGCCCACGACCCCAGCTTCCTGATGGGCGCCGTGCGCTGCCTGCCCCTGGCCGCCAGTGTCCGGGACGCTGTCAGCAGCAGCCTGCAGCAGGCCAAGGCCAAGAGCCTGGTCTTCTCCATTCTACTGTCTGGGAACCAGCTGGTGTCTCTCGTGAGGAAGAAGGATCAGTTCCTTCACCCTATTGACCTCCATCTGCTCTTCAACCTCATCAGCTCTTCTTCCTCTTTCCGGGAGGGTGAAGCCTGGACTCCCATTTGCCTCCCTAAGTTCAACTCCAGCGGTTTCTTCCATGCCCACATCTCCTACCTGGAGCAGGAGATGGACCTGTGCTTGCTGCTGGTCTCCACTGACCGCGAGGACTTCTTCACCGTGTCCGACTGCAAGCGGCGCTTCCAGGAGCGCCTGCGGCGGCGGGGGGTGCACCATGCTCTGCAGGAGGCCCTGCGCACCCCCTTCTACAGCGTGGCCCAGGTGGGCATCCCTGACCTCCGGCACTTCATCTACAAGTCCAAGAGCTCCGGGCTCTTCACCAGGTGAGGCCCCGGGGAAGCACTGGGCCAAGGCCGTGGCACGTGGCATGGGCCAAGCCCCTTCTCCAGTGGCTTAACGGGGTGCTGTGTTCCTGCAGCCCCGAGATTGAGGCTCCCTACGTGCAGGAGGAGGAGAAGGAGAGGCTCTTGGGGCTTTACCAGTACTTGCACAGTCGGGCCCACAACTCTTCACGGCCCCTGAAGAACATCTATTTCACAGGCCCCCGCGAGAACCTCCTGGCGTGGGTAAGGCCGTTGGTGGGGTTTGGTGAGCCTGTCTTTTCTGGTCCTGCATGGTGGGGAAAGAGGGTGGTAACACTACACAGCACCAGCTCCGTGGTCCTCAGGGAGGACCCCAGCCTGTGCATAGTCCCTTTGGGGGTGAGCCTGCCCCTGTGTGAGGGAGGGACAGGCAGGGGTAGCAGTGGGAGCTGGTGAATTCTGGCACCAAGGGCTGTGCCGTGCCCTGTCGTGAACTCAGTGCTGTGGAGAAAACCCACTGTGAGGCAAACCCCAGGGTTTGGTTCTCTCACTTCTGAGCAAACCAGATGCCACCCATTTAGGATACCTCTCTGCCACTTTGTGTCCCTGCACTGGAGCCCCTCTGCCCATTGCTGGTAGCCTCCGGGGGGAAGATGGAGTGCCAGCCCCAAGTGGGGCACAGTCCTGTTCCTAACACTTGTCCTGTTCCTTCTCCCAGGTAACCAATGCCTTTGAGCTCTATGTATGCTACAGTCCCCTGGGGACCAAGGCCGGCGCCATCAGTGCTGTCAACAAGCTCATGAAGTGGATCCGCAAGGAGGAAGACCGACTCTTCATCCTCACGCCCCAGACGTATTGAGGGGCATCACCCAGGGCATGGAGGCAGCTGGGAGAGCCCCCGCTGTGCTGGGGAGCCCATTCCCAGGGATTCCCAGGCTGTGTGTCCAGGGGAGAGGGCATGGTGGGACCCCAGAGCACAGGGAAACCCCTCCCGCGGGTCTGTCCAACCTGGTTGGTAGAGATGGGGTGCACAGGGAAAGGGAAGGGGATGAACAGGACTTTCTCTCAGCTGCAGGCAGTGCCCCAGCTGAGGGGCCTGCTCTTCCTTCACAGTGCCCAGCTCCATCCTTTGTTCTGAGGGTCCTGGAGTGGGACTGCTGGTACCCCAGGTTACTAGAGGGGAGCAGAGCCCCAGGGTCCTGCTGCCTGTGGCTGGCACCTCCCTTCTCTGACATCCTGTGGCTGTGCCAAGGGTGGGGGTCCCCAGGGGAGATGTGGCAGCACTCAGGGGAGCCCTATGTTGCTGTGCCCGTAGATGGCGGGTGACACCGTCCAGGTGAGGGACAGGGCTGGCCTGGGGCACACACTGCTCCTCTCCCTGCCTTGGGGGATCTGGACCCTCCAAGTGCCAGGGAGCCTCTGCAGTCCCAGAGCAGGTTTGTCCCCTTGGCATCTATATGAGCCTGGAGCCTTCCCACTGTGGCTGCGAAAAGGATGTCTGTCCCTGGGGATGCTGGCAGGCAGGGTGGGTCAGCCTGCCCCAGCTGGGACAGCAGGGTCCTGCCCACCTCACCACAGGGACACAGAGCAGCTCCAGAGAGCCAAGGTGCTGAGGTGTTTGTCAGGGTGCCCGTGGGCTCATGGTTCTGGCTGTGGGTTGTGGATCCTAAAGGGGCAGCTCAAGCACATCTCCTTGGAGACCCCCCCCAGTACAGGGCCATGGTGCTCCCCAGCCCATGGAGAGTTTTCCCCTTGGCACGGAGCACTTGTCCCCCAAACCCAGCCCCTCAAGCCAGCTATGCTGAGCTTCCTGCACCTCCCTGACCACCCCAGGCACTGGTGTGGGGCTGGGCACCTGTGAATGGCCCAACTCCGTGTTTTGGGGCTGTCTGAATAGTGCTGGAATAGGTGTTGGAGGAGAGGCAGAGCCATCAGGGTACACCCTGGCACAGAGGGAGCTGGGAAGGATCTGGCAGGGCTAGCACAGGGATCTGCTCCTGTATTTATGCTCCTGCCAGAGTGTAATCGCTTGTCTTTGCTCATAAACATTATCTGGACCCTAAGTTAAGTCTTGTCGCATTCCTGTATGTTCACTGGAGTGGGAGGATGACCAAGCTGGGCGGGAAGTTTGTTCCAAGTTTTGGTACAGTGCAGTCCAGTCCCGGGGATCTGCTGGGAGCCAGGAAAGCTGCCTGGGAGCGGTGCGGGGCTGCCGGGTTGTGCTGGCAGGAGGCGGCGCTGGCTGGAGATTGGGAGCGGCAGAATCCCCGGGCTGAGCTGGCCACGGCCAGCTCATGTCGAAACCGAGCAGAGGCGCAGCCGGGGGAAGGAGCTGTTGGGTAAGGCCCGGAGCCAGCGGAACTGCCGGGCCTTGCACAACACGGGGCGGGAGCCTGCGAGGGCCGGGGCTGGCCAGGCGGCAGGCACAGGGCATTTCGGCAGGCTCAGCCTCTCCTGGGACCAAAGTCCACAGCACCCTGCTCACCTGGAGGAAAGGTCCATGTGTAAAGCTGGGGTTCACGGGCCCAGCGTCTGAGGGCAGCAGGGCACTTGGAGGGCAAACCCATGTATGGATCGGGATGTAAAGAATCTTCCCACATCCCTGCCAACAGCAGTCACTCCCAGAGGTGCTGGCACCTCCTGCCACTGCAGGCAGCCGGGGAGGAAAGGGACATGAGACACAGAATGGGCACAACAGAAATAACCCTCACAGCTGCCCTGGCAAAGCTGTGGCTCTTCCAGCCCTGCTCTTTTCTCCCAGCTGGGAACTCCAGTGCTGAGCCTGCCGCACCCCTCAAGGCTGCCCTGTTGGCCTGGAAGTGAGCAGCGAACGCGGTGCTACCGCGGGAGCTGAGGGGAAGAGGCAATCTCGATTCCATGTGTCGGGGTGTCAGCTGTCCCTATGGCAGCGGGGCTGGGGGCTGCGGCCAAGGGGCCAAGGAGTACCGACATGCAGGACCCCACCCGTAGCCAGGGATGCTGCTGGCAGCCACCTCCCAGCCACGGGGATCCCCCGACGGCCACCCGAACCTGCAGCGGGCAACCGAGGCAGTGTGCCAGCCCTCAGCGACTCACACCCGTGCGCCTCTTGGGCACCGTGCCCAGCCGTGCCTGTCTCCCCGGGAGTGCCCAGCGACCCTCCGGGTACCCCGATCTCCTGGTTCCCCCGAACACCCCCGTCCCCCCGGGCTGCGTGTGCCGGTGCCGGCCCTCGGGGAGCCCCGGGCGGCGCGGGGGCAGGACCCGCCCACCCCGTTCCGCCCTGTCCCGTCCCTCCTCTCCTGCTCCGTCCCGGCCCCGCTCCGCTCCGCCCTGTCCCGGCACGGCACGGCACCGCACGGCACGGCAGCGCCCAGGTGAGCGTCCTGCCTCCCGGCACCGCTCGGATCGGACCGGACCGAGCGGATGGGGCGGGGGCAGCCGGACCCAGTGGAAATCCCGGACTTGGTGAGCTGCGGCGGGGCCGGGGGCGGAGGCCGGGGGTAGTTCGGGGTCCCAGTCCCGGGAGGCTGGCGGGGGCCCTGTCCTAGTACCGCAGGGATCCCCAGTCCCCGTTGCTGTCCCGGGGGCTGGGAGGGTCCCTCTCCCAGTCCCCGGCACGGGTCATTGCAGGGCAGAGATGCCCCAGGGTGACAGGCAACGTCTGTAGGTGGCAGAAGGCAGGATTTGTCCCTCTGCCACAGGCATCTTGGCATCACCTCCTACTCATGGTATTTCGGAAGAGGTTTGGTGTGACTGATCCTCCCTCGGCACTACCCATCATCATCTGGCCCTTGGGAACCGTGGCAGCCCCAACTGACACCCGGCTGTGGCTGTGCCCAGGTCCTCACCTAAAATAAGTGGGTAAAACCCTTCCTTTTTTATCTTGGCAGATGCGATGGTGGCCCATCCTCCATACATTCTGAGCCTGCTGGGTGCTGGGCACCATCGATAACCCTACACCAGCGGCACTGCACAGCATGGGCCTGTTGCGCTGTGTGTGCCTCTGGCTGCTGCTCACCCTGGCCCTGCTGGGTGCTGGTGCCTGGCAGTGTCCCCGCATCCCTTACAGCTCCACCAGGAACTTCTCCATCCCCTACACACTGCCCAGCCTCGATGTTGGCAGCCCCATCCAGAATGTTGCTGTCTTCACCGACTCCGATGGCCCAGTCGCTGCCTTTGTGGCCGTCCGCAACCGCATCCTTTTGCTCAGCCCCGAGCTGCACCTGCTCTCCGTCCTTATCACCGGCCCAGTGGGCAGTGCCAAGTGTGAGATCTGTCGCCTGTGCCCAGCCACCACAGATGGCCCTGAGGACACGGACAATGTCCTGTTGCTGCTGGACCCGCTGGAGCCATGGCTGTACAGCTGTGGCACGTCACGGCATGGGCTGTGCTATCAGCACCAGCTGGAGGTGCAGGACGGTAAGGTAGCCATCACAGCCACACACTGCCTGTACTCAGCCATGGGCAACAGCCCTGCCTTCTGCCCTGACTGTGTGGTCAGCCCACTGGGGACCACTGCCACTGTGGTGGCCACCTTCTATGCCTCTGTCTTCTACCTCGGCTCCACCATCAACAGCAGTGTGGCAGCACGGTACAGCCCGCAGTCGGTCTCCATCCGACGCCTGAAGGGCACCTTGGATGGCTTTTCAAATGACTTCCAGTGGCTGACGGTGCTGCCACAATACCGCGACAGCTACACCATCCACTATGTGCACTCCTTTGCCGACGGGGACCACGTCTACTTCCTGACGGTGCAGCCGGAGCGGCCGGGATCAACGGTGTACCACACGCGCCTGGCGCGGCTCAGCACCCACGAGCGTCACCTCCGCCGCTACCGCGAGCTCGTCCTCGACTGCCGCTTTGAGTCCAAGCGCCGGCGCCGGCGCAGCGGTGAGGAGGATGCTGAGAGGGACATCGCCTACAACGTGCTGCAGGCAGCCCACGCTGCCCGCCCTGGTGCACGCCTGGCCCGCGACCTCGGCATCAATGACACCGACACGGTGCTGTTCGGGGCCTTTGCCGAGAGCCGGCCGGAGAGCCGAGTGCCACAGGAGAACTCGGCCGTCTGCGCCTTCCCCCTCCGCCTCCTCAATCAGGCCATGGAGGAGGGCATGAAGAAATGCTGTGGCACCGGGCACCAGCCACTGCTGCGGGGGCTCAGTTTCTTCCAGCCGGTGGAGTACTGCCCACACAATGTGAGTGCTCCACCCTGCGCCGCATCCGGCCCAGGGACCCTGGGGGTTGGCTGGGAAGTGGGAAAGTGGGTTCAGGAGCTGGGAAACACTGGTATAGCGNCACCCAGGTGTGAGTCAGCCCAGCAGCTACCCACCACCTACTGCAGGGGCTGCTGCATTCCAGCAGCCCTGGCTGCACCGAGGAGGCCGGGTGAGGGTGGGGATCCTGTTGAGCCCCCCACCTCACTGGTACGTGTGCCAGCACATGGGCACACTGCCACATGTCATGCATTGGGCCAATTCTTCTCCTGGTATGGCCTCCCCGGCAGCCTCTGCTCCGGCCCCCGTGGTGACTGTCCCTGGACCCCAGCCACCCTCTCCAGCTTGTTTATGGGGGTGGGGGAGGGCAAGAAAGCCACAGGGCCTCGGTGCTTCTCAGGCTGGAAGTGTGAGGTGCGGGCTGCTCCTGCCTTGTCCCTCAGGCCCAGCCACCGCCTTCTCTGGGCAAATAAACCGCAGGCGGAAGTGCAATTAGTCACTGGGGTTCCTCGTCTGCCACAGCCGCGGGGCAGGAACACCGTGTCCCAGGTACAAGCCCCGGCACAGCCAGGATGCAGATGGGTGGGCACCCTGGCAGGGCCCCCTTGTCCCAGCACATGACACAAGTTTTGGTGTCCTCAGCCAGGCTCAGGGCAAGGTGCAGCCAAATCCCCTCCTCTTCCTGCACAGAGCAGACAGTTCACTGCTACTGACTCACACTGTGGCAGGAGAAACTCAGAGGAGACCCGAGCCCCTTTGCATTGGGGGTGTCCAGTGGGGATCTCATGGCTCCTGGTGTCCCTCTTCCACCCAGCCCCTTGCTGAGCTCCAGGGGTTAGGGAAGACTGGGGTTGGAGTGAGCATCCTGTGGTGCCAGCACTAATAACTATATCCAGATGGGGTGGGAGGGGAGGGCAGGATCTGACGCCACATGGGGGACTGAGGGAGGGCCTGCCGATGTGGTTTTTTCTCCAAAATTTTCCCAGCCTGGAGGGGAATTTAAGCAATCTGGTGCTGCCCCAAAATATCTCACAGATCAAGCTGGTGCCTGCCTGTCAGGGTGTGGGAGTCAGGGTGCCAGGCCCAGCTTCAAGTCACCCACCCCATGTTCGGCCACAGGTGAACCTCTCGGCACCAGTGGTCAACACCAGCTGCTGGGATCAGCCCACCCTCGTCCCTGCCGGCTCCCACAAAGTGGACCTGTTCAACGGGCAGCTGACAGGTGTCCTCCTCACCTCACTCTTTGTCACCCCCATTGGAGATGTCACTGTGGCCCACCTGGGCACAGCAGAAGGACGCATCTTCCAGGTGAGATGGGGGGGTCGGGTGGGATGGCAAGTCCTGGCAGGCTGTGGGGTATGCTCAGCCCCCTGCTCCGCCCTGCTGCAGATGGTGCTCCAGCGCTCCAGCTCCTACCCTCTGACCTTGTCCAACTTCTCCCTGGGAGAGCCGGGGCCAGTGCGAGGTGCCATGGGGCTGCAAAGCCACTCGCTGTTCTTCACTGCTGGCACCAAGGTGAGTGGGGGGTCTGAGGGGCGTAGGGTGGGCATGGAGCTCCCTGTGTCCCCCTCACCTCCACTCTCCATCCCCAGATGTGGCTCCTGAATGTCACTGGCCCTGGCTGTCGCCACTTCTCCACGTGCCAGCGCTGCCTGCGGGCCGAGCGCTTCATGGGCTGTGGCTGGTGTGGGGATGGGTGCAGGCGCCGCCACGAGTGCACCGGCCGCTGGGTCCAGGACAGCTGCCCACCCGTCCTCACCGACGTAGGTCTGCGCTGCCGTCCCCCTGCTCCTCACGCCTCCCAAGCACTCGGATGGGGAGGGACATGGCAAATGGGGTGGCATGTGGTGGGACCCCCTCCCTGGGATGGGTGATGTGTTCCTCAGAGAACGGTATTTCTGGACCCGCAACAGTCACTGGACTGTGGAGGCTTGGGGTGACACAGGTGCCTCTCCCACAGTTCCATCCCCGGAGTGCCCCACTGCGGGGCCGGACACGGGTGACACTCTGTGGAATGACCTTCCGCTCCCACTCGGACCCCGACCCCAGCCGCAGCCCCCGCGGTGTCTACCGGGTGGCAGTGGGACGGCGAGGCTGCACCGTGCTGCCGGGGGAGAGCGACAGCTACAGGTGTGCAGCGGTGCTGGGAGAGAACAGCAGCGGAGGGGGCTCTGGGGCTGCCCCCCGGCCTGGGGCTGATCCCCCATCACTGTCCCGCAGACCCCTGCCCACCTCGCGCCGCAAGGAGTTTGTGCATGTGCTGGTGTGTGAGCTGGAGCCGGGGGGGCCGGCAGCAGTGGGGGGCCCAGCCGACGTGGTGCTCACCGTGGAGGAGCCCGCCAGACCCTCTGCCTTCCGGGTCTACGGCTCCGCCACCCTCGGCGGCTTCGTCTTCGTGGTAGGGTTCCACACTGGCAGTGCCCCAGGCAGGGTCGGGGGGGGTTTGGTTCAGTCACCCATCCCACTGACCCCATCTCTGCTCAGGAGCCCCACGTCAGTGCCCTGCACCCCCCGTTCGGCCCCCGGGGGGGTGGCACCCACCTCTCACTCCGTGGCAAACACCTCTCGGCAGGGAGCAGCTGGCGGGTGATGGTCAATGGCTCCGAGTGTGCCCTGACTGGGCAGCCCAGGTACACCCCTGCCCTGCACCTGGCACAGCAGGGTCCCCAGCACGGGACGGTCACGGGGAGCCCCTGCAGTGCCGCTGTCCCCCCAGTCACGGCTGTCGTGTCTCCAGGCAGGACAATGGGACAATCCAATGCACGACTCCCGCCGCTGGTGGCCTGGGCGCAGCCTGGGTAGCCCTGTGGATCGACGGGGAGGAGTTCCCGGCCCCCGAGCCCTTCCAGTACCGCCCTGACCCCACCGTATCGGCCATCGTCCCCAGCTGCAGCTATGAGTGAGTGCGTGGGCTCCCTTGCCCTGGGTGCGGGGACAGCCCTGTCCTCCCACTGCCCTGGACGAGGTGCTGGGAATTGCAGGCACCCCGGGGGCCATGTGCACCCCGGGGAACCTGATCCCTGCCCGCTGTAGGGGCTCGCTGCTCACCATTATCGGCGCCCACCTGGACTCCGTGTACCGCGCCAAGATCCGCTTTGAAGCCGCCGGTGTGATTACCCAAGCCACAGTAAGCACCGGGGTGTGGGGCCATCGCCCCCCGGCCCTGCCCACCCCACCGCAATCCCCTGGGCACGTTCTGAGCCGGTGCTCAGCATCTCCCTGCCCACAGGAGTGTAAGAGCCCGCTGGCACCGGATCGGCTGCTGTGCCACAGTCCAGCCTTCCCCTTCGAGAGCAAGGTGGAGGTGGTGCTGGGGAACCTGAGCGTGCTGCTGGACGGCGCCGACGGCCGCTGGCTCTTCCGCCTCCGCTACTACTCCCGGCCCAAGGTGTACCCCTTGGAGCAGGAGGGCAGGCGGCTCCGCCTCAAGCCCGGCGACGATGAGATCGAGGTGCACGTACGTGGGGCAGTGGGGTGAGCCAGAGTAGGAGGTCCCACTGACAGGACCCCGAGCTCACGGTGCTCTGTCTGGGCAGCAACTGGGGCTGGATGCCGTGGCCACCTGCATGAACATCTCCATGACGGTGGGGGGCGTGGACTGCCACCCCAATGTCCTGAAGAACGAGGTGACGTGCCGCCTGCCCCGCGAGCTGCGCCTGCCCCCCGCCGGGGCCCCCGTGGAGGTAGGAACCCCCCGGCAGGGCAGCCACCCGCCCCAGTCACCCCCACCCCATCCCTGCTGAGCCCCTGATCCTCCAGATCTGTGTGAACGGAGCCTGTGAGGCGCTGGGCTGGGTTCTGTCCCCCCCGACATCGCTGGACCTGGCGGCCAGCTTGGCTCTGGGCACCGGCATCACCTTCCTGGTCTGCTGCATCCTGGCTGCCGTGCTGTTCCGCTGGCGCTGGAAGAAGAGGCGGGGTGAGTGCCGTGCTCGCCGGGTACTCTGATGCCCCCAGACCCCTGCCACGCCACCCCCTACCCACCCCATTGCTGCCTGCAGGTACGGAGAACCTGGAGCTGCTGGCACAGCCCGGCCGCAGCGACCCCCCTGTCACTACCCAGCGCCCCGGCGTCGACTACAGAGAGGTGCTGGGTAAGTGGGTGTCGCTGGTGGGTGGCGGGGTGCTGGGTGCTGCCAGCCCTCACCCCGCCTCTGCCTGTCCCGGCAGTGATGAACACAGCGGGCACTCCCGGCCCCGTGGGGCCCCGCACACGAGTCACCAGCGCCCGTGCCAATGGCAGTGCTGGTGCTGGTGCGGCGGGCGGGGGATCCCCCGTGCCCCTGCTCAGGGCCACATCCTGCTGCCTGGAGGATCTGCGGCCGGAGCTGCTGGAGGAAGTGAAGGACATCCTCATCCCCGAGGAGCGGCTTGTCACCCACCGCCACCAGGTCATCGGCAAAGGTGACTCTTTGGCACCCCGATTTGGCTGTGGCATCACCTGCCCAAAGTGTGTGGTGCCAGCTTTGTGCCACCCGTCCCTGCAGGGCACTTTGGCAGCGTCTACCATGGCACCTACACGGACCCGCTGCTGGGGGATCTCCACTGCGCTGTCAAGTCCCTGCACCGTGAGTAGCTCCCCCTCCCATGTGTGCTCCCGTGGCATTCCACGGCAGCGGAATGGCCACAGCTCAGCTCTCCGCAGGCATCACGGACCTGGAGGAGGTGGAGGAGTTCCTGCGCGAGGGCATCCTCATGAAGAGCTTCCACCACCCCCAGGTGCTCTCGCTGCTGGGGGTGTGCCTGCCCCGCCACGGGCTGCCCCTTGTCGTGCTGCCCTACATGCGCCACGGGGACCTGCGCCAGTTCATCCGCACCCAGGAGCGGGTAGGGGGTACCCCAAGGGGGGATGGGAGGTGATGGGTGCCAAGGTCTCCATGTTCACCACTCCCATCTCACAGAGCCCCACAGTGAAGGAGCTCATCGGCTTCGGGCTGCAGGTGGCCCTGGGCATGGAGTACCTGGCCAAGAAGAAGTTTGTGCATCGGGACCTGGCAGCCAGGAACTGCATGTAAGCGTGGCTGTGCCCTCCAGACCTCCACCCCAGGGTAACTGCCTGGGTCTGGGGGTGCCCAGGAGTCCCCACCTCGACCTGGTGGTGTCCTGCAGGCTGGATGAGACGCTGACAGTGAAGGTGGCTGACTTTGGGCTGGCGCGGGACGTGTTTGGCAAGGAGTACTACAGCATCCAGCAGCACCGCCACGCCAAGCTGCCCGTCAAGTGGATGGCGCTGGAGAGCCTCCAGACCCAAAAATTCACCACGAAGTCTGATGTGGTAGGCATGACCCCCGCTCCCCATCCCGCCCCCCATCTCCATCCTACCTGTGGCCCATGGCAGCTCTCTTCTTGGCAGTGGTCCTTCGGGGTGCTCATGTGGGAGCTGCTGACACGTGGGGCATCGCCGTACGCCGGGGTGGACCCCTACGACATGGCCCACTACCTGCTGCAGGGGAGACGCCTGCCACAGCCCTCTCACTGCCCTGACACCCTGTGAGTGCAGCTGGGGGTGGGCAGGGTGGCAGGGGCTGTCCTGGGGGGCTGCCAGCACTGACTGGGCTGTCGGTGCAGGTACAGGGTGCTGCTGAGCTGCTGGGCGCCGGTGCCCGAGGAGAGACCGTCCTTCACGGGGCTGGTGGGTGAGCTGGAGCGTGTCCTGGCCACACTGGATGGTGAGCACTATGTCAACCTGACTGTCACCTACACCAACCTGGACTGGGGTCCTCCCTTTCCCCCTGCTCCCCCGGGGCAGCTGCCTGATAGCGAGGATGAGGATAAACATAATGAGGAGGAAGAAGAAGAGAAGGAAGAGGAGGAGGACGACGACACATCTGTGTGCTGATGGGATTCCCTGCATCATGGGGTCTCCCAGACCCCCATGTACCACAGGCACACTCCCCTGAGGAGGGATGCAGTGTGCAGCCAGATGCTATGGGGCACCCTCCCTATGGGATGGGTGCTAGGAGGCAGCTGGGTGCCGTGGAGTGCTCTCCCATGGCTCACACCCAGACCCTGCTGGCTGCTCCCCAGAATTGGTCCCACAGGATGCTGGGGACTCAGTCCTGCACTGGCTGGGTGGTGTGAGGCTCAGCCCCACAGTGATGAGTCTGTGCTCTGGGGTCTGGGGCTCAGTCCCATAGTGGATGGGTGCTGTGGGGCCCCATACCCAGCGGGTGCTGTTGGGTGGCCTGGCCTTCCCAGGGCTCCCATGGAGTTTCCATCCTCTTGGCTGCTCAAATCACTCATTAAAGCCTAATTGTATTTTTTCCCTGGCTGGGCCTGTGTCTTTGAGGGGGCTGTGCCCCAGGTTGGCAGCACCCTCGTGCCCCTGCATGGGTGAGGTGTCTCCCCACCCACTCCTGGAGCACCCACCTCATGGGAAGCACTGAGGAGGGGGCACCCACTGTTGCTGTGCCAGTGAAAGGAGGGCATCTACACAACAGTGCTGCTGTGGCCACCCTGGAACCATCCCCCGTTGCCTGCCGTGCCGGGGCCCTGCTCTGCACCCTGTGTCCCACCATGGCCCTCTGACCTTGGGATATCTAGGAGGTTTTTGCTGAAAGTCCTCCTCCCAGCCACATCCAGCCTGTGGCCAGGGTGGCTGTGAGGCACAAGGCATGTGAGGAGTACCATGCTTGAGGTGATGATGCCCCTGCAGTCCTGGCATATGGGCCATGTTGTCCCCAAGATTTGTGGCATGATGGATGCCTGGGGCATGGAATTGCAGTGTCCATGGGATCAGGATGCTCCTGGGATGATAGGTGGCCAGGCATCAGATCAGGATGCTCTTGGGGTTCTGGCTGCCCAGCCATGGGATCATGGAGCCCAGGGCATGGTATTACAGTGTCCCTGCCACTGAGGTGCCCATGGGACCACAGGACATGTGATCACAGTGAGGACATGGTGGCATCCAGCCCATCTACTGTTCCTCACCCTGCCTGCCTGCACAGGGTGCAGTGGGGCACACTGCTCTGGGCTTGGGGCTGCTGTCTGCTGACCAAGAGTCATTACCAGCTTCACTTAATGACACCTTTATTGCTTCAGTACTGCCTGTGCAGGGAACCGTGGAGCTCGTGCCTCAGGGCATGCCAAGAGACGGGCATGGGTCTGTGATGCTTGCTGCCCAATGAGCTGGCTTCCTGTTCCTTTTGGTGGAAGTGGTGACAGATGTCACACTTGCAAGGAACTCATCCCGATGAAGAGGTCCCTTCTGCCCCAGTTTTGGGGCAAAAATCACCTAGAACAAGACACTGGAAAAGAGGAGGGGGGAAGTAATGGGCATCCCTCACCTGGGTATGTGTCCAGAGTTCGGGGCAGGGGACAAGGGAAGGGTCTGGGATGGATGGATGGATGGATGGATGGATGGACAGGGAATATTCAGGGCAAGCCCAGGATGTGCAAGGGATGCTGAAACACACACAGTCTGTGGCTGTGGGCAGTGCTGCTCCTGCTCCGTGTCCAGCCACATGGGCCCTGCCGCCAACACTGGCTTTAAATAAAACCTCCTTGGCTGCTCATTAAGCAGTGCTGGAGCCCGGGGCCGTGTCAGCTCCCATCAGCCAAGCTGTCCATCTCCACGGGCACCTCACACCTGCACGGCTCCACCGCCACGTGCCTGAGGGTATTTTTAGTGCCGCTGGGTCCCAGCATCCCACGGTCAGGGCAGCCAGCACCGTGCCTCAGTTTCCCCACAGTGCGATTGCTCTGCTCCCCTAGCCTGGGTTTTGGGTGACCAGACCTCCAGTGTCGGTGCTGACCTTGCACATGGAAGGCCAAGCAGCACCATTTCAGCTCGCTGCTGAGTTGCTGTGGCAACGGGAAGAGCCTGGCACTGTGATTATTAGGGCTGGACCAGAAATGGGAGGTGCTGGGCACTGGGACTGGGGGATGCTGCATGCCTGGGGGGCAGCCAGGGGGGCTGACTGGGGCACCAGCAGCTCATGGGATGCAGTGATGGATGGATGGATGGAGTGATGGATGGATGGATGGATGGATGGGTCAGTGGATGGATGAGTGCATGGATTGATGTGTGGGTGCATGGATGGCTGGATGGATGGATGGATGGATGGATGGCTGGATGGATGATGGATGGATGATGGATGGATGGATGGATGGATGGATGGATGGATGGATGGCTGGATGGATGAGTGCATGGATTGATGTGTGGGTGCATGGATGGATGGATGGATGGATGGATGGACAGGCTGGCATCCTGGCTATTGCCCTCCTCAGCACAAAGCAGAGTGGGTGTCCAGGGCTGTGTTTGGGTGGCAGATGCATGCCAGGCCTGCTGTCTGGTGCCATGGGACAGCTGTGGGAGCAGCCAGCAGGAGCAGGGTACCCGGGGGGAGCAGGGCTGTCCGTGCTGGCAGTGGGGTGGCACAGTGAACTGCTTGTTAGCTGACAAGTCTGGTGTGGTTACGGTGATGTGCGTGTGGGCGGCCCCCGCTTTAGGCTGCCCCCCTCCCCCCACGAATGTGCTTGCAGAGATGACAGATTTCATGCTAATCCACATTTATCCTGCCCTAATTACGCTGCGGGAGGTGAGGAGCGAGCGCCCAGACTTCCATGCCAAGGGCTGGCATGTGCCCACCCCTGTCCAATGCTGCCTGACGATGCTAGCTGGGACTGGGACTGGCACTGTGCCCACTGCCACGGCGCCAGGGACAGGCAGGTGACTCTCAGGGTGGCACCTTGCACGGCACCTGGCACCCCTGCCACAGCTGGGGGGTGCCTTAGAGGTGCTACCTGGGCACCCACAGGTGGGCACTGGGTGGCGGCACCCTGAGGTGCTGTGTGTCTGGGCAAGGTTGGTGCGGCACCGGGCTGAGCTGCGGGCAGGTGAGGCCGTGCCGGGCCGTGCCAAGCTGTGCCAAGTCGTGCCAAGCCACCTCGTGCCGTGCCTGTCCACCACGGCTGCGGCAGAGCAGCCGGTGCCCCATCCCGGCAGCGCGCCGTGCACACACAGCAGTTTAAATGTTTTATTTGGGGAAAGTGCTGTCGTTAGCAGGGATTAATTATTAAAATCGGAGCCATCTATAAAACATGAGTGGCCGCACGCGGGGCTGCGGGTGCACAGGCAGAGCCGGGCACGGTCCCGCCACCGGCATCGCCCGGGGACCTGCTGCGACCCGTGATGCCGCAGTGGCACCTCGACAGCGGGTGTGGGCTCCTGGTGGCAAAGTGCGCGCAGGCAGCGAGTGCCACGGGGTGGCGGCTGGACTGGGGACGGGCAAAATTGTGCTAAATCAGTGTTTGGGTGAGGCGGTGGTCTCCGGTGCCAGCCGTCCCGGTGAGAGGTGGCAGGAGGCAGCAGGCAGCGCCGAGCTGTTTTTAGCGGCTGCCGGTGCTGGGAGCGGGCGTGAAGAGCAGCCGCCGCGGCACCGACGTGCCATTTTTAGAAACCGGCAAGTTTTGCTAATGATGGCTGTGAGCGGCGGGGGGGTTGTACCCTGGCACCCCCAGCCCCCGCTGCCCGCACCCCGGCCCCGCAGCCAGCCCTGCTCCTCTGCCCTCCCTGCCTGGCTCTGGAACCTGGAACTGGGGGCACCTGCCCAGCCCGGGGCACCCCTGCACCCACCTGAGGCTCTGATGGCCCTCAGGGAGCTCTGCTGGCCCCCAGAGAGCTTCGGAGGTACTTGGGGAGCTTCAGGGGCCCCTGGGAAGCTTTGGTAGCCCCTGAGGACCTCTCCTGGTCTCTGAGGAGCTTTGGTGGCCCTTGGGGAGCTTTGGTGATCCCTGGGAATCTCTGCTGTTCTCTGGGGATATTTGCTAACCCCCGGAGGAGCTTTGCTGGCACCTGGGGAGCTCTGCTGTCCTCCAGGAAGCCTTACTATACCCCAAAGCCTCCCAAGGTATAAGGCACATATTTTTCTCCTTTCTCTGTTCCTCAGACAGCAGTGGCCCTCAGCTGGGGAGGCTCACCCCATCCCAGCACCCACCCAGGAGCAGTGCCAGCCATGTCCCAGTCCCGGTCCTGGTCCTGGTCCTCTCCCTTGGGGACAGTTCTCTCCCTGAGCTCTCGCCCTGAGCAGCCTCCCTGCACCCTGGTCCTTATGGCTGCAGGTACTGCCAGAGACCCAGGGGACCCCCAAAGCTCTTTCAGTGGGAAGGGGAGTCAAACCCTGACCCTATGCCATCATTGTAATGCAGGAGCACGCTGTGGAAAACAAGCCCCCTTTCCCCATCAGGGCTCCAGGGACAAGAGCCAGCCCTGGATGTGACAGGGACCGAGCCAGTGGAGAGGTACAAGGCCTTTTGTACTGTCAGTGACACGGGGACAGCCCACATCAGGAGCAGGCTGGCCAGGGACAAGCAGCCACGGTCAGTGATGCCCAGCCAGGTGTGGGGCAACCCTGTCCTCACACAGTGTGGTCACCCACTGGGATGGGCTGGCGGGGCTGTGGCACCGCGCGGGACACCGTACCTGGTGGCCGAGCTGAGTGACTCTCTGGCTGTGTCCCCTGCCGGCTTCCCGGGCACACAGGTGCCATGGGACACCTCTGGGGAGGGCAGCCCTGCACCGTGCACCCCCACAGCCGCTCATCCCATAAAGGGCCAGGAGTGGCGATCAGCAGCTGCACCGCCTCTTTTTCTCTCCCCCTTGCTCCCCACCGGCCCCCCAAAAGGAGGGATGGGGTTTATTTGGCCCCGTTGCCGGGCCGACGTGCGCAATTATCGCTGATTGCCTGGCGGTTGCCATGGCGATGGCAAGCACGCAGGGATGCGGTGCCGCGTGGTGCTTGAGTCACGGACACGCTGAACACCCCCCACTGCACCCCACTGCACCCCGCCACAGACAGGCTGAACCTGCATCCCACTGCACCCCAGAACAAACATGCTGAGCACCCCCTGCTGCACCCCACTGCACCCCCAGCGCTGTCTGGGCTGGCCCTCCATCCCCTGCACCCTCCTGGGGCAGGAGGATACAGCCAGATGTGCCCCAGCTGAAGCGGGGGGGTATGTCCAGGTGTCCCCCACCCCATGTCCCCCATCTGAGGCAGAGGTGTACAGCCAGGTGCCCCCAGCCCTGGCAGCGCCACCTTGGGCATCCCAGGCTCACTCTCTCCAGAGGTGCTGTAGGAAAAATCACCCCAAACCAGCCATGCCATCCCACACTCAGCTCTGGGGTGTAGTGGGAAGGGGGTGGGTGCATGGGGCAGCAGGACATGGCACTGTAAGGACAAATGCCAAAATGGGGCACGGGGTGGACCAAGATCTGAACAGAGCGAGAACCAGGAGGGAACCAGAGCACAGTGATGGGACCCTGTGGCAGGAGACTGCTGCCAGGAGGTGACAGGCACGAGCCGGGGTCAAGGGACAAGGGAGAAGTGCCACCACATCCGTCATGCTGCAAGGCACCAGCGGGCAGCCCTGAGCCACACGGGTGCCTGCCGGGTAATCATGACTTACGCTCGGGTCCCCGCGAGGTGCAGAGATTAATAACCGCGGCGCACTGCTGCCAGCCGGTATGATTAAACTCTTGATTAGAAGCTCAAACTACAGTGCCCTGCAAATTCCCCCTGCTCTCACACACCCTTAATCACCCAGCACGGGTGGTGATAGGCCTGGGGCGGGCAGGGCTCCGTGCCACACAGGGCACGGGTGCTGGGAGCACCCCAGCTGGCTCTCACTTGGAGTGCTGGCTGCTCTGCAGTGAGCAGAAAGGAGAGGCTGCTTTGGGACCCTGGTGTCCCCCACCCATGGGTGGAAGGGGGCTGTGGGTCCCGTGAGTGGATGGCCACACCCTGTGGTGGCTGAGGACCTCAGGAGGTTTGGGGAGCTGGGGTTTGGTGGGTGCAGGGGTGAGAGGGGAGGGAAGTGGGGGTGCAGTTTGGAGGCAGCACCATATGGGCAGCAAATGCCAGCGTGTGGCACACAGCCCTTGGGGAGGCTCCACACACGTGGCTGCACTGCGTGAGGAGTGGGGGGCGAGGGGGCTAGGGAAGGGACTGGTGCCCTGTTGTGCCCTGGGGACTGTGCTGCCCACCCCAGGCTGGTCCCACGCCTGGGCTGTGGGCAGAGGTATGAGAATCAGGGTGGCTGATTTCTTGTCCCTTTCTTGTTCCTTGCCCCAGGCTGTGGGACAAGGACAAACCCTGTCATAGGGAAGTGAGTAGAGCCTTCGGCCCTGCCGCTGGAGGAGAAGTTGCCTGGTTCCCACTGGAAGGTGGCACAGAAGCAGGAACGTGTGTCTACCTATGTCCTCACGGCACCTTTTAGTGCCCTCAGGGGACAGATATCTGTGATGCTGAGGCGATGCTCACCTTTGCTAAAATCCCATCCCATCCCATCCCATCCCACCCCATCCCATCCCATCCCATCCCATCCCATCCCATCCCATCCCATCCCAGGGGCCATGGCACAGCCCAGGGGATCCCGGCCCACCCCGA